>OY759273.1:480000-512500 GCA_963662155.1 Lamellibrachia columna
GATATATCAGTGGCCCGGCACGATATATCAGTGGCGCTGCACGATATATCAGTGGCCATGCACGATATATCAGTGGCCCTGCACGATATATAAGTGGCCATGCACGATATATCAGTGGCCATGCACGATATATCAGTGGCCCTGCACTATATATCAGTGGCCCTGCACGATATATCAGTGGCCATGCACGATATATCAGTGGCCCTGCACGATATATCAGTGGCCCTGCACGATATATCAGTGGCCCTGCACGATATATCAGTGGCCCTGCACGATATATCAGTGGCCATGCACGATATATCAGTGGCCATGCACGATATATCAGTGGCCCTGCACGATATATCAGTGGCCCTGCACGATATATAAGTGGCCATGCACGATATATCAGTGGCCCTGCAAGATATATCAGTGGCCATGCACGATATATCAGTGGCCCGGCACGATATATCAGTGGCCCTGCACGATATATCAGTGGCCATGCACGATATATCAGTGGAACTGCATGATATATCAGTGGCCATGCACGATATATCAGTGGCCTTGCACGATATATAAGTGGCCTTGCACGATATATCAGTGGCCATGCACGATATATCAGTGGCCCTGCACGATATATCAGTGGCCATGCACGATATATCAGTGGCCCGGCACGATATATCAGTGGCCCTGCACGATATATCAGTGGCCATGCACGATATATCAGTGGCACTGCATGATATATCAGTGGCCCTGCACGATATATCAGTAGCCATGCACGATATATAAGTGGCTCTGCACGATATATCAGTGGCCCTGCACGATATATCAGTGGCCCGGCACGATATATCAGTGGCCCGGCACGATATATCAGTGGCCCTGCACGATATATCAGTGGCCCTGCACGATACATCAGTAGCGCTGCACGATATATCAGTGGCCCTGCACGACATATCAGTGGCGCTGCACGATATATAAGTGGCGCTGCACGATATATAAGTGGCCCTGCACGATATATCAGTGGAGTTGCACGATATATAAGTGGCCCTGCACGATATATCAGTGGCGTTGCACGATATATAAGTGGCCCCGCACGATATATCAGTGGCCCTGCACGATATATAAGTGGCCCTGCACGATATGTCAGTGGCGAGGCACGATATATAAGTGGCCCTGCACGATATATAAGTGGCGCTGCACGATATATAAGTGGCGCTGCACGATACATAAGTGGCCCTGCACGATATATCAGTGGCCCTGCACGATATATCAGTGGCGCTGCACGATATATCAGTGGCCCTGCACGATATATAAGTGGCGCTGCACGATATATAAGTGGCCCTGCACGATATATCAGTGGCCCTGCACGATATATAAGTGGCGCTGCACGATATATCAGTGGCGCTGCACGATATATAAGTGGCGCTGCACGATATATAAGTGGCGCTGCACGATATATAAGTGGCCCTGCACGATATATCAGTGGCGCTGCACGATATATAAGTGGCCCTGCACGATATATCCGTGAAACACGTGTTAAAAATATTAGTGCACTAAAAGCTGCACTGGACGCACATTCGTGGGAAACGGTTCTTAGTTATTGAGACGTTAACAAAGCATACGATAATTTTTTTAAAGACTTCGTTGTATTGTATAACAGATATTGTCCACTTCGCCGAGTTAGCAGTGGCAATAACCGTAAACACAAACATTATTGGCTCACGAATGGGCTAAAAAATGCTTGTCGGAAAAAAACAGAAGTTAAATAAACAGTTTCTTTCGAACAGAAACTGTAATACCGAAATGAGATATAAATCGTAAAAAAATAAACTAACCGCCGTTATACAATTCATTAAACGGAATTATTACAATAAGTTACTGTCAGAGCAACGGAGCAACATCTGTGGCACTTGGAAAATTTTGCTTGAAATCATGAGATTTTGCAAGAAAATTGTGCATGAAATCATGAGAAAATCTCGCCTTGAGTGCAAATATCCAGTGCAATTTAATAGCAATGGTAGTATTATCGGTGACAGACCTACTATAGCAAATATGTTTAATAAGTATTTTACGAATGTTGGACCAGAGATAGCTAAAAAACATTGAGACTCCAACTGGATTGTCAATTCTCGATTACAAGGGAAAACAGCACGAACGTTCTATGTTTCTGACACCAAATAATAAGAATGAAATAATACGCACTGTACATAGTTGTGGAACTAAAACATCGGCCGACAGTATTACGATGAGTCTCGTTAAAAATGTAATTGAATGTATTTCCCAACCTGTGATTCATATATGTAATCTGTCAATCAAGCACGGTTTTTTCCCACATAAAATGAACATAGCTCAAGTAATACTTTATTTAAATCTGGTGAGAAATATTTATTTACCAAATATATATAAATATAAATAAATATATATATAAATATATATATATATATATATATATATATATATATATATATATATATATATATATATATATATATATATATATATATATATATATATATATATATATATATATATATATATATATATATATGAATTACGATTTTCTTCAACCACAACTATTTTTATTATTTACTCAACGTTTCCACTGCCATCGGCAGCTTTCATCAGGAATGCTGGGACGTCAAGTTCTTCCGCTGCTCGCCAGTTTTCTTGTTAAGCAGGCAGTGCCATACGTGACTCAATCTATACCCCCCTCGTCTTTGCTGTTGTTATTAACTTGTTGTTTGAGTGTATAACGGGGTTTTGCGGAAGTACGCTGAATTGAAATACGGCTTGAAATACGCATTGAAATCAGCAAGCCTCAGTGCGCAGTTGATCATCGTCATACAAAACAAACCTTTCGTTTTCCATACGTGTTAACAAAATAAGAAAGTGGGTTGATAGTTGCCGCGTTTTCAGTGACAATGGTCTTAGATGCCATTTGACGGACCAGAAGGAATTGCTACGTTTCCCTGTTTTTGTAATTTTATTTGACAATGAGTCGATTGTCTCTACATACAGAAATTATTTCATCGATAAAATATAACTTCAGTGGAATTCAAATGTTTTCTTGTATATAAAGAAAGGTGTACTCAAGTTGAGTCAGTTTTACTTAACGAAGATTCTCTGTGGCTCATATCAGTCAATTAACATGGTAATTAAATACGTTTTGAACAAAATAAAGACGGATATTCACCTTATTCCGATACATGAGACATTTTATTTAACAATGTGTATATCAGTGAACCCATGGAATACAATATTAGACCATTACATCACTCTTGTTTGCCAAATTCGTAGTATTCAGTATCAAGCAGATATTAAAAAGAGCACAAGGAGAGCATTAATCACCAAAAAAACATTTGACATTTTTTCAAACCAGTCATTAAATATTATGTTTTGATAATAAAACAAACATTAACAAATTAAAGATATTCACTGTGTTCTGATACAACAAATATGATTTTATTTGACAATGTGTACATTCCTGAACCAGTGGAATACATTCAATGTAGATTAATTCCTCTAGTAACCAGTATTCAGCAACAGACATAATTATTATGTGCTTTCGTATTGTTAATTGTAACAGCAAACAATAGCTGTCATAAATATGGGGTCAATTCTATTTCGGAATGTATTTTCAAGTACCGATCGGAATTGGAATCTTTTTTTTGGAATTGCTTCATTGAATGCAGGCTAGTCTATTAATTTCCTGGACAATCACTACAACTGTACAAACAAATCAGATTTGTTTGGTTCTATTTCAGTTGATAGAATGTTACCCTACATCTGTCTGGTAACAGCCAGGTAGATGTAAAGAAAGTACAGACAATGGCTAAGCCATTATTGAAACAATGTGACAAGACCAGTAGGCTGACCAATTCATGGCTTCAGAAACACCAGCTCAATGAAACAATGCACAACAAGCAAGTTAAATACTCCTTTATGTTGTGTTGGGGGGATCTACTATGTATATGGCTTCCACACATTCTTAACACACACAAGAGGCACAATTATAAATGTGTATTTAGAGCAGGAACTACAACTTATTTTGATAACAAAGAAAGCTCACAACACCATATCATCCATTAAACTGCGCCGACCTTAAAATCCGAAAAGTAATAATGGCAAGCTGACTTAAATTTCAATGGACAAAACATTTTCAAAACATTTTCAAACTAACCTTACGATCTCATTTTTATTAAATCACACAATAATTATAGTTTCCTAACTAACACTAAACACTACCAATGAAAGCAAAAGTATGACTTCAAATGTATCAAGAACACTGTTAATCCATTCTGCCTAGTTGTTCCTCAGTCTTCACCACCACTTTGGTCGAGTGCATACTTCGGCTACACTGAGAGCGCTGCACCCACCTCTGCTTCAGTTCATGTCTGCTTCTTCAGGTCACTCGCTTAAAAGGAATTAAATAAAGGTATTAACCGACACATCTATTTACAACGAAGGGCAAATGAAACGAATACAAAGCACACTGCACAAGCCACAGCCAGTCAACATGGCCACGGGCCATGGCTGCTCTATTGTCCGGTAAATCCCCGATGTAATTTATAAATGCTGCAGTTTTATTCCAATGGCAATGACTTTGATAGTTATATAATAAGATTGTGCAATTTATACATGACACTACATGACCACATTTCACTGGATCAAGTGCAGGGTATGATCGAAAACGAGAGGGAAGCGACGACACCAGTATCAAATCGTCCGAAAAACATCTCTGAAACAGGTTATAGATGCGTATGTTTAAATGCAAGGAGCATAGTAAATAAGAAAAACTAATTAAACATTATGGTAGAAGATATTGATCCTCACATAATTGGTATAACTGAATCATGGGCCAACATAGATATAACAAATGCTGCATTATGACTGACAGGATACGTAATGTTTTGGAAAGATCGAATAGGAAGAAGGGGAAGGGGAGTTATTTTATATGTTAAAGAATCTATTCAGGCTTATGAAATAAAACTAGAAAGGGAAGCAGATTGCGTTGAAGCTGTTTGGTGCAAAACTGTTTCAGAAAATTCAAAATTAACTATTGGATTAGTTTACCGAAGTCCAAACATAAACGAAGAGGAAAACACAAAAATAAAAAACGCTATAAAGGAAGTTAGTAAAGGGGAATGTATCGTAATGGTATATTTTAGCCATGGACACATACAGTGGAATTCTTTAGAGAGCACAGGGAGTGAGGACCAACAATTTCTATTTTTAATCCAGGATAGCTTTCTTACTCAGCACGTGCTAAAACCAACCAGGGGAGAAAATGTATTAGATATAGTTTTGTCATCACAAAAAGAATTAGTTGACAATGTAAAAATACTTGAACCATTGGGTAAGAGTGAACATAATCAAATACATGTTGACATCAATGTAAAATCAGAAAGTAAAAATAAGAAAACGTACAAGAGAAACTTCAACAAAGGTAACTACAAAGATTTGAGAAAATACTTAGTAAAGCTAGATTGGAATAACATGCTGATGAATAAGACCGCAATTGAATGTTGGAATATTCTAAAATATGAAATTGAGAGTATCATCGATAAATTTTTTCCCTTCAAAAAATAAGGAAAACGGTGTAGAAAGAAACACTTGTCAAAAGAGGCTACTAGAAAAATAGTGTTAAAACAAACTATGTGGAGGGTTTATAGACGTACCAGAAAGGAAGAAGACTATGCAAATTACAAAGAGGCACTTAATGCAGCTACAACTGAAATCAGACAATCTAAAAGAAGTTATGAGCAAAAACTATCATGTAACATAAAAAATGACAGCAAGAGTTTTTATGCATATGTCAGGAGTAAACAAAACGTACAAGACAAGGTTTGACCTCTAGAAGACAGTGCTGGATATATAATAGTAGTATGTAGTGGCATCTGAGGAATCAAAAATGTGCAGATTTTGGGGCTCATTCTGATTGGTCGAAAATTGAAATGGAGCGTTCTGATTGGTCGAGAGCATTTCTACACCAGGGGCGCCACGTGAAAATCCCATATTTTCGCTCAAATGTGCAGATTTATGGGTTCTTTATGATTGATCGAGAGCAGTCACGTCACTCCTTTGCGGTGATACTCTCGCTACGGGTCAATTGTGTCGACGGTTCTGATTGGTCGATAGTAGTCACGTGACTTACGACGTCACACCTCCTCATTTGTATACCACCTCTCTATGGAGGCTGCCATCTTGTTTTGCTGCCATGTTGTTTTGCGATGATACAGTCACCAGAGGGCGCTGCTACGGGTCAATTGTGCAGTCACGTGACTTATGACGTCACAACCTTTTGCACTTAAACAATTGTCAATTAGGGTTAGGGTTAGGGTTAGTAACCCTACTGGAAAATTCGATAAAAAACTGGTAAACTGTAGGAATAATTGTCAGTTAGGGTTAGGGTTAGGGTTAGTAACCCTAATGAAAGGTCAAAGGTCATCAACCTTTTGTACTTATACAATTACCAGTTAGGGTTAGGGTTAGTGTTAGTAACCCTAATTATATCGTCTGTAGTAAACCCTGATACGAATCCTGACCCTAACCCTAAAAGAACATGCAGGAAGAACGGTTGTGATGACAATGGCGGTTCGGTTTAATACCGACGATTATGGCGAGCTGTTCGAGACGTGTCTGGGTACAGAACCGGTTTGAACCGGTTTCATGTTGTTTTTTTCTTCTTTTCTGGAACGTTCGAACGACGTCGTGGAAGTTTCCACGCTCACGAAAAGAAACACGATCTCACATTTTCACCCTGCTACCAGACTGAAAGCTAGCGGACGAATGTTGGTGCATGCGGCGGGAAAAACGTAGCCGTGCATGTAAGCTATACGACGCATATCGCATCATTGCATTATATCGAGAACTTTTCGACGTGTGTCGTTTCGCGTCGACACCTACATATCGCCTATTTCACCACGAGTCTGCAAGAACACCGCGAGGTCAAAAGGTCAAGGTAAACAAAAAACACCGCCGCTTTCTGGAACGTTCGAACGAAGTCATGGAATCAGTGACAGCTCGTACTGTACAATACACAATCACCTATTACGAATCTCATATCTGTACAACATTGACGATTTGTATATAACCATAGCGAAATCGTAGCAGTCGAATATGTGGTTTCGGTAAGTTCTACGCGTGTTTGCTTATTGTTATAAAAGACGAACACATATTTTACTGTTCCCGTGTACTAGAATCACGCCTATTTACAAACGAATGAGTTTTCTAACGCGTGTTTAGAAGGATGTTACGGTTACATAAGTTTTATTCAACGATCGAGAGAAGAGGATCGGTAAACTTCCGGTGGACGGGTGGTGCAGTGACACGAACACGGCGTATCAGATCCACGGATGTTTCTACCACGGTCACCCGTACTTGGGTCTAGAAACGAACGCCGTCAACGGGAAACCCATGGCCCAACTGCTCGCCCAGACCCGAAAGAACACCGCCTACCTACGTCACTTTGTCAAGGTCGTCGAGTTGTGGGAATGCGATTGGAAAGAGAAGAGAAGATATCCGGTCGTGAAAAAGTGTCTGGATGCTGCCTTTCCGCGACGACGCCACGTGCGGTGGACGATGACGTCGCAACAGATCCTGAGAGGCGTTCGTGACGGAACCAGAATCGGATTGATCGAATGTGATGTTTCGGTGCCGATAACATTACACGCGCATTTTTCCGAAATGCAGCCGGTGTTTAAAAACATCCGTCTGACCCGCGACGATCTCGGACCTTTCATGCGCCGATATGCCGAAGAACACGGTGACGCGCGAAAACCGTTTTCTTGTTCATCGATATCTCGTAAGCATCGTCGACGACGACGTCGAGTTGTCGGAACCGTCTATCGTTGACCACGAGCGATGCCGCCTTCTCCGTGAAGTATTTCACGTCGCGATGACGATCCACGTTGGTGATGGTCTTCCCGTAACCTGAGTTTCCCAGCAACTTCATGGTGTCTGCAATGATGGCCTTGTGCGGGTGGATATCTCTCTCGCGTCGGGCCGTGGACACAGCGTCGCCGAACCGCCGGAAACACGGGATGGGGGTGTACTCGACGACCTGGTAGACGCACGTCACCTCGAGTCCGTGTTCTAGGTACCATCTCAGGAGCGGCGTGGCGAGCAATATCTTGTCACCGTGAAACTGCCCACGAGCATGCGTCGCGGAGTCGTCATGATGTCGTGTTCTTCGGCATATCGGCGCATGAAAGGTCCGAGATCGTTGCGGGTCAGACGGATGTTTTTAAACACCGGCTGAATTTCGGAAAAATGCGCGTGTAATGTTATCGGCACAGAAACATCACATTCGATCAATACGATTCTGGTTCCGTCACGAACGCCTCTCAGGATCTGTTGCGACGTCATCGTCCACCGCACGTGGCGTCGTCGCGGAAAGGCAGCATCCAGACACTTTTTCACGACCGGATATCTTCTCTTCTCTTTCCAATCGCATTCCCACAACTCGACGACCTTGACAAAGTGACGTAGGTAGGCGGTGTTCTTTCGGGTCTGGGCGAGCAGTTGGGTCATAGGTTTCCCGTTGACGGCGTTCGTTTCTAGACCCAAGTACGGGTGACCGTGGTAGAAACATCCGTGGATCTGATACGCCGTGTTCGTGTCACTGCACCACCCGTTCTTGCGGCTTCCCATGTGAGCCATTCTACGGCCATCTGACCGTGCAGTTGTGCCGTCTCGGGTCTAAAGTTATTCTCTTCCCGTCGTCGCGTGTACCATCCCATTGGCATGTCTTGCATGAGAGACCACAGGTACAGAGCATTGGCATCGTGGCCAACGATCGATCGACACAGACGAGCGGCCTCTTCGTACTCTTTCTGACGTAGCGTGGTGACTCCTTTCTCATGATTGCGGTGAAAAACGAGCGAAGGTCCACCAACCACGTGATCTTTGATGAGATGATGAAGATCTTTATTCGTCTCGTTGAAGAGCGTAAAGTACGTCTTCTCCGGAAGATCGTTGAACAGGTAGAGCAAGGTCAGACCGGGTGCGCTGATGCCCTGCTTGAACATGTCTATACCGCGTTTTTGGTAGAAGGCGAAATGTCTGTCGATGGCTTGTAGAAAGGGAACCATGTCTCCATTGTTGTACCAGACGAGAAAGTCTCGCAAGGTCGTCATGCCTTTATCGCGCCAGGCCTCTTGACAACCGACGTAATACTCGTCGGAAAAACTCTCGTTCTTCAATTGACTGAAGAAGGCTTCTTTTGCTGGAAGTGCAGTATCGTCGAGTCTCTCCAGACAGTCCATATATTCATAGGGGAAAAACCCTTTTGTTATTTTACAACCGTACGCGTTCAGATATTTGTCGTAGCTGAATCCCGGGGCTATGTAATTGGTCATGTCTAGGAATTTTAGCTTATCCGTCGATAGACACATGAACGTGTTGTCGCGTTTGATGACGAAAAACGACCCGACATCATCGTTCTCTTCTTCTTCTTTCTCTTTGTCGTCCTGTTCCATTTCTTCTTCTACCTCTTTCTTTGACAGGAAGTAGGAAACGAGGAAATGTTTGACGGCATTGAGATCGTATTTCCCCGAATTAAAGCCGATGACTGGTAATTTATGAAGCCAGTCATAAAGTTGTTTCATTAGCGTTTTGTAAGGTTTTGTAAGGTTGACGAGATTCCTCGTCGTCAGGTGATTGTGCATTGCGCAATGTTTCGTCCCAATTCGATCGTGCTTTTACCAATCGAGCTAGCACGTCCTCGTAAGATTTTTTTATGTTTTCGTAGGCGGCGTCACTCATCGATTGCAAGATGTCCATCATGGCGCTCACCAACTTGTTGGTGTCTCCATCCGTGACGAGACGTTGCATTTGTTCGTGTCCCTGCACGTTGGATGCCACACTGACGCTCAACGGGACGTGATGCGCCACCCACTGCATCTTGTCGCTGTCCGACGGAAGTCGTGCGGTGTCGAACCAACACTCAAAGTCAAAGGTGGCTCGGAACGGATAGTACCGCAACGATTCGGGGACTCGAATGTTCTCGTCGTCTAGACGTTCGAACACCGACGGAGTCGAATGGTACACGCCGTCGGGATAGACCCGACGCACACCTCCCGTGCACGTGCGCTCGTGTCGGTTCAGGTCATATGGTTTTTTCCATAAACACTCGCCGCACTTCCGGCATCTGTATGAGTCGCATTACATTTGAATGTTTTGTATGTACGAAAAGTGTGTCTCGTGAAGATTGAGATACATTGTGTCAGAATAATGGCACAACGATCGACGGACGAGTTCTGCGGTCTTCTTTCCGTCAGCATCATCAGACTCGACGAGTTTATAAACGCACACGTTCGTTTGGAAAGTGGTCTCTACGCGATAGAGGTCTTCGAGTGTGATTCCGGCAAATTCTTCCATAGGTACGTCGTCATCCTGTTTGTATGTCTTGTAAAGTTTCGTAACGGCAGATTCCAAATGATAACGATCGCCTCCACGATGAAGAGCTATACATCTAAAGAGGCACAAATTATCGTTGTACCTCTTATGATGGATGGGTTCTCTTTCCAGACCGATGACGACTTTGTTCTTCTTGATGTATGTCGGCAGAGAAGTCATGTCGACGCAGCCAATTGGGTGATTTACGATTTTATTAATAAAAAAGGTGACGTTTGTGACGATTTTTATACGATCTAAAAAAACACGAAACTCCTCCCGATTGGTGATGAGACTGGGTTCGTCCAGGTATCGACCACAGCAATTGCAGGAGGAATGATAATACCTACAACATCCTGTTTTTTTTTTTCAAAACAAATCCATAACTCAAGTTGATTTTGAAAGCATTGATCTGTTGTTCGAACATGGTCTTCAATGGAGTTTCTAGAGTAGTCATATCTAGACTGCATAGTCTAAAATTTACCCAGGTCTGGAGAGGACCTCTGGATACGCGTGTTCTAATGGAGGACCAATTATTGTGGACGACCTCTAACAAATCTGTTGACAGAGCGTCGGGGAAGGGAAATCGATCGGGCGGGTCAATGGGATCTTCGTTAATGAACGGGTGGCGGGGTATAGTATCTTCCCTTTTCGCTCTTTTTGGCAATGGTGGTGAAAAGACACAATTCGTTCTTTCATGCCTTTGTAAGGTGTTATTTCTTGGAAACACCTTACCACATTTTATGCATACTGCTGTTCTTTCATGCCTTAGCATATGGTAATTTCTTGCAAACACTTTGTTGCATTTTGAACATGTGTATTTCATCGTTGCTGGTGATGCGACCAAATAGGTGTGCAAAGATTGGAGAACGATTGTGATAGGAGAATGTATTAGTTAACATTCGTACAAATAAAGACATGCAATATATATATATATATATATATATATATATATATATATATATATATATATATATATATATATATTGCATGTCTTTATTTGGACATGCAATATATATATATATATATATATATATATATATATATATATATATTGAATGTCTTTATTTGTACGAATGTTAACTAATACATTCTCACCACAGCCACGCAGAAACACGTCGAGAAGCCGCGACGGTAGCTGTACACCAAGTTTTGCAAGTATATATATATATATATATATATATATATATATATATATATATATATATATATATATATATATATATATATATATATATCATATATCATATATATATATATCATATATCATATATACTTGCAAAACTTGGTGTACAGCTACCGTCGCGGCTTCTCGACGTGTTGCTGCGTGGCTGTGGTGTTGAATCGAAGTGCTCTGTAGAGATCGGAGAACGGTTGTGATTGCGATTGTAGTAGCGGCACGGTTTATACAACCTATCGCTACTGCTGACGGTGCACTTTTTTCCTGAGTTTTTCCCGGTTTGAACCAGTTTGAACCGGTTTGAACCGGTTTTATCCACTTCGTTCGAACGTTACAGAAAGCGGCGGTGTTTTATGTTGACCGTTTGACCTCGCGGTGTTTATGGAAAAAAATGGTGATCAACAACATTTACAAAACGATCTAGACAGATTAGTGAAATGGTCTGGGAAATGGAAGATGTTGTTCAATTTTGGGAAATATAAATGCCTAAATACAGGACATGGGAACTTGGATGTAAACTATAAAATGGGAGATACTGTTCTGGGTACTACTGTAAAATAAAAGGACTCAGGAGTTACAATAAGCGCTGCTACGAAAGTTTCTGAGCAGTGTGGTATTGCAGCTTCAAAGGGTAATCAAATTCTTGGATTGATTAGAAGAAACATAACATACAAGGGAAAAAGTTAATTATACCTCTGTATAAAGCAATAGTTAGACCTCATTTAGAATACTATATACAAGCATGGAGGACATATCGTAAGAAGGATATAGATACTAAAATGACTCCAGAACTGTGAGACCTTAGTTATGAAGAATGCCTGAAAGAATGTGGTTTATCAACTCTAGAGACAAGGAGGTTAAGAGGAGATCAGATTGAATTTGTTTAGATATTAAATGGGTATGAAAATATTGATAGAAATATGTTTTTCTCACTCAAGAAGGATAGCAGAACTAGAGGACATGACATAAAATTAGTAAAGGATCAATGTAGATTGGACTTCAGGAAGCACTTGTTCTCACAGAGGACAATAAATGAATGGAACAAATTGTCTACAGATTGTGTAACTGCTAGCAGCGTGAATATGTTTAAAAACAAGGTTGACACATATCTCAGGAGGGCTGGTTATAAGTAGATGAACATAGTTGGACTCTCGATAAGCTAATATCTTCCTTGTCCACTTGACATCTGGGCCTTTGGCTTGGATAACAAATCCTGTTAAATCTTTTTAAATCTTGTCACCGAGTTTTGCGATAGACTATATGTCGGAAAATGTGCTCAGATTCAAATCGGTGAAAGCATGCAAAATACACCACGACAAAGACAACATTATGGTCGTGTGTATTCCGTACAAACGATAAAACTAAACAGTTCAACAAATAAAAGCGGATGGTGACACTTACTTGCATATATTAGTGGATTGTTTCACTTCCATCGACTTCGTTCGTTCTAACTCAAGGCAGCTTGGCGGCATGCGCAATGCATGCTGGTATACGGTAGATATGCCGCTGCCTTACTCAATACCAAAATGTGTGGTGAAAGATGCCTTAAATTACCTAACATTACAAATATAAAGGGTCTTAGTATTTGTAATTTTAGTTAAGACATCTAACACCGCATGTGTTGTGTTGTCTTAGAGAATATAGATGTTATAGTTAACATTCGCAACTTGAAGAAATACAAAAATTGCGACATTGTATGAACGTCAAATGTCCAAGTCCTTATAATGGCGATGACTTTATAATTGCGTTGTCGACGTTATTTCAACGTTGTTCCAACGTCACATATATCCACGTCATTATAACGTTGATGATCAGACATTGTAAAACGCTGTATTTATATGTATGTACCTAGTTGGTGACCTAGACGTGATTGCAACGTTGTATGGACGTCAATTTTTCACGTCATTCTAAAGTTGATGACCAGACGTTGCAAAGACGTTGGGTTGGGTTGTCGACGTGATTTCAACGTTGTGCCAACGTCATATATATATATATATATATATATATATTTATTTATTTATAACGTTGATAACCAGACGTTGTTAAGACGTTGGGTTTGGTTGTCGACTTGATTTCAACGTTGTGTTGACATCAAATGTCCACGTTCATATACAACTAATAATCAACGTTATACCGACGTTGTATGTATGTATGTATGTATGTATGTATGTCCACGTTCATATACAACTAATAATCAACGTCATACCGACGTTGTATGCCGGTTGGGTCGGCTCTTGCAGAAACATGGGCTATTGTCGTGGGCTAGTGTCCTAATATAAACCAGCATCTTATATACACAATTGGTTTGTTGACATGAATTGCATTTTAATTTTAAACGTTTGTATAATTTGTTAACATGTTATATGGTCAGGTGTATAGAGGGAATGCAATTAAAATGTTTCTCGCTCAGGGACATGTTCAGACTGTTCTTTTCTCGTTTTTAAAAGTCAAATCTGGAATATCCCAGAAGTCCATCTGAAGTGTTTACAAAATACACCTCAACATTTCGACAACATGTTGTGTATGTAAACTGCAACATGTCCGTTGTTCTTGGTTATGTTGACTTCTCTGGCCAGGGTCGACTGCAACATGTCCGGTGTTTCTATTTATGTTGACTTCTCTGGCCGGGGTCGACTGCATCATGCCCAGTGACCCGTCTTTCTTTCTAAGTCGACATCTGTGCCCGGGGCGTGGCGATGAACTGGAGCGGTCTGTCGGGCATCATGACGGTGTTGAGAACTGGCTGCGGTGGCGGGCCGACGTACTCGAAGTGGAAGTTCTGGATGAGCTGTGGACAGACATCGGCGTCAGCACAGACTGACAACTGATAGGCAGGTAGGCGATAGGCAGGTAGGCGATAGTCAGGTAGGCGATAGGCAGCGTCGGCGGCAACAACAACAACAACAACAGCAGCAGCAGCAGCAGCAGCAGCAGCAGCAGCAGCAGCAGCAGCAGCAGCAGCAGCAGCAGCAGCAGCAGCAGCAGCAGCAGCAGCAGCAGCAACAACAACAACAACAACAACAACAACAACAACAATAGAAGCGGAAACAGTAGTAACATCAATAGAAGCAGCAGCAGCTGCAGCAACAGCAACAGCAACAACAACAACATCAGCGGCAGCGGCAGCAACAACATCAGCAGCAGTGGCAGCAGCAACAACAGCTGCAAGTGATGAATGATGTAAATGTTGTTGTTGCACACGTATGCGCGCAATATTGCGTTTGTTCAAATGCGTAATATGCTTGTACGCGTCTTTTCGTACGAGCGTGCGTGAATACGTACGTGAATGTGCGTGTGTACATGTGTGCGTGTGTGCGTGTGTGCGTGTGTGCGTGTGTGCGTGTGTGCGTGTGTGCGTGTGGGTGTACGTCCGTGCAGCGCGACGGCTATTGGTCAGACATCCGACCGTTGACGACGCACCTTTGCAATCAGAAGGTACATCTCCTGCTCGGCGAACCGTCGTCCTGCCAACGTGAAACATGCGCTCGTTGAGAACGTGAATAGGAACAAGTTGAAAACAGCTTTAATTAAACGATACATTTGTACATTTTTTGCAAACCTATTTCAGTTTGAAGAGACACATAACGTGCGATTCAATCATGGATACTTGGCATTGCAGCACTAAATTCCGGTTGGATGGGAATTATAAATAATTACTTCTGTCAGTATTAATCCTGACTTATTTATAAAATCTATACATATTTGATGATATTTATAATTGGTATAAAACTTTCTAACAAGTAGCGTTAGTGAATTATAGTAGTGAAGTATACAGGGCAATAAGTTAATGGAACAAATTATTTAATTATTGTGTAGATGCTAGCAGCGTGAATATGTTTAAAAACAATACTGACAAAGTGGGGCATCATGGATGAATAATGGGATTCTCGATATGACAATGGCTTCCTTGTCTGTGGCGTAAGCTTTGCATGGCAATCTTGTTAAATATTGTATTATCCTAACCATGGCTTGATATAGTTGCACAATGACAACAATATGATAAGGTACTTCCATAATGATAGCAATAGAACTGTATAACAGACCGATGCACATCCGGGCTCCATGGCCGAAAGCGAGGGTGACGATCAAGTGCCGCTTCTTGTCCAGTTCGTTGTCGTTTCCCTCGCGCAGCCATCTGTCCGGCAGGTAGCGCAGCGGCTCCGGGAAGTAGGCCGGGTCACGACCCATGCCGTACACGCTCGCCTGCACGTGCGACTGTGCGCATACGCGAACAATAACCGTCGTTCAACGATATTGTCATAATAATAATAATAATAATAATAATAATAATAATAATAATAATAACAATAGCAACAAACACTTATAAATAAATATAGATATGCGGGATTCCAATATTTATTTATATTATGTGATGATAACATTTATTTTAACTTGTCTGCATTCGTATACATATGCAAACTTAGTTATTGTTTGACGTTTCAAACATCCTGTTGATTAGATAGGAGTGTCGCTGGTTCTTGTTTGTACAAACGTGGTCTTCTCTTTGTAAACTGTATGTGCTGTACTGCCTGGATAATTGTAGAAAGCAATTTTTCATTTCATGCACCCTCAGTCTGTGCAATGTGTCTGAAATAACCATGTAAGTTGGGTCGGGGTTACTACA
Organism: Lamellibrachia columna; assembly: GCA_963662155.1. Taxonomy (NCBI): domain Eukaryota; kingdom Metazoa; phylum Annelida; class Polychaeta; order Sabellida; family Siboglinidae; genus Lamellibrachia; species Lamellibrachia columna. The sequence continues at coordinate 496,176 of OY759273.1, forward strand.
ACGTTGCTTCTTTGATCTAATCTACGTTACATTTCTATATTATTGTCATAACTTTAAGGGGCTTATATTTTAAGTAGAAACAACCGAACGTATTTGCTTATTGTACAAACCTTGTTTAGCGCTATGAAATATTGTAGAAAGTGTAATGTTTACCCACCCCGGCGGGCACCTCGTATCCACCCAGTTCAAGGCCTTCCGGGATGAATCGACTCGTGGCAAACGTTACTGGGAACAACCTGAAGAACAAACATATATTTTGCTTAGGCTCAGTTACTCCGACAGCATATTTGTGCGCGTGCGTCGTGCGTGCGTGCGTTCGTCGTGCGTGCGTGCGTGCGTGCGTGCGTGCGTGCGTCGTGCATGCACTGACATTTGCATTAGTTTTCCAACCTAAACATTTCCATTAGATGCCCCACCTTATCATCCGCATTATATGCCCCACCTAAATATTTGTATATGCCCTAACCCTAACCTAAACATTTGCATTATATGTCCCACCTAAGCCTTTTGCAGTATATGCTCCATATATACATTTATCTAAACATTTGCAATAGATCTCCCACCTAAACATTTGTATTAAATGTATCACCTCAATATATTTCCATTTGTTGCCCCACCTAAGCGTTTGCATTATATGTTCCACCTAAACGTTTGTAATTATACGCCACGTAAACAAGTATATTATGTGCACCATCTATACATTTGTATTAGTTGCCCCACTTAATATTTGCATTAGATGTTCCAACTAAACCTTTGCAGTTTATGCCCCACATAAACATTAACATTTTATATTATGTGCCCATCCTATACAGTTGTATTAGCGTCTCCACCATCCATTAGTTGCTCCTCCAAAACATTTCCATTAATTGCCCTACCTAAACTGTTCCATTAATTGCCCCACCTAAACAGTTCCATTAGATGCCTCACCTAAATATTTCCATTAGATGCCCCACCTAAACACTAGATCGTTTAATGAAAATTCACACCTAACTATGCCGAAGGACAAAAACCAAGCAGCGTTGAAAACAATCAAGAGGACGAACTGGAACTCAGAACGATTCAACAGTGCTGGAAAAAAATTAAACAAATTCTTTTTCCGGACGAGCTAACAAATGAAATCCGTGAATTTAGACATACATTCAAAAACTTTCAAAAGCAACTCGACGACAAAAACAGCAAAATTGTCCTGCTTGAAAGAAAGGTTGCCAATCTTCAGAACCAAATCGATGACAACGAACAATATCACCGTATAGCTAACCTACATTTCAATGTAATTGATGAGATAGTTCGTGGGGAGGACCTGGAGACAAAAGTTCTGCCCATCTGCAACAATTCAATGGCCATCAATCCTGTCCTGCGCCAATGACATTGAAGAGTTGCACAGGATTGGGCAAAAAATACACCTCAACCCGGCCACGACCCGTAATCATTCGCTTCCGATCAGAAAAGACACGCGACCGAGTGTTTTCAGTCAAGATCATCGCTCAAACAAAAAGAACGAATAACCGAACAAGGTTTGAATATCTTTATCAATGAAGATCTGACAACACTGCGTTCAAAGCCAGCATGCAAAACAAGAGTGCTGAAAAAGCCTAACAAAATTAGCAACTGCTGGACCTACAACGGTGATCAACGACGTCAACAACATGGTTCACAGGATAAACGTTGTGATCAATGACGTCAACGACATGGTTCACAGGATAAACGTTGTGATCAATGACGTCAACGACATGGTTCATAGGATAAACGTTGTGATCAATGACGTCAACGACATGGTTCACAGGATAAACGTTGTGATCAATGACGTCAACAACATGTTTCACAGGATAAACGTTGTGATCAACTATGTCAACAACATGGTTCACAGGATAAACGTTGTGATCAACGACGTCAACAACATGGTTCACAGGATAAATGTTGTGATCAACGACGTCAACAACATGGTTCACAGGATAAACGTCTCAGAAGAAGTGGATAAGTGTAAGTGAAGTACCAGGCACTGCACTAATTTCAGTGACACTGCTGTGAACAATTGACTTATCTGGTTATTTGAAACATCACGTATATTTCTACTATGGACAGTAATAATATGCATAGTGTTTTATCGTATTTTCCTTTTTCTTATGTTTATGTTTATGTATAAATAAGATGCAGATTTGAACATAATTATTCTTTTATCTACAGTAAGATATAAACTTTACATGCCTGTAAATGTGTTGGTTGAAAGATATTGTTTTATTATTATTATTATTATTATTATTATTGATTGACGAACATTGCAATTATAAATAATTATGTCAGTGACATGCTAAGCTAACAAGGAATCTTGTTATGATTTGCAATATTTCATATACTAACAATTTTCCTTGTTTATGGCAAGATGCAAATTGATACATATTTTGTAAATGTATTGATTAAAAAGTACCTATTAATTTTGTAGTTGCAATTCTGCATATATCAGAGACATTTTATGTTGACAAGGAATCGTGCTCTGCGATATGCCAAATCTATCCTATATTAACTATTTTCTTTTATCTACAATACGATGCAAGTCGATGCATGTTTGTAATTGTGATTGGTAAGTCACCTTTTTTTGTATGGTTGTACGTTGCAACTCTACAGGTGTCAGTGACAGTCTATGCTAACAAGGACCATATATATCAATAATAATGAAAATAATTAACTGCCTATAATACGCCGAACTTCACAATTACTTTGATTTTTTTAAATGTATTTAATAGCCAAAAATATTCTAAGATCTAACATACAATTAATTAATGTAAAGATTAGTGAACCCTAATTTTTGTAATTGACTTATATTCCTTAAATTTAAAAATTAGCATAATATGTCTCCAAGAGAGCTGGTTATCTGATATAGATGATTTATCATTAATACAATTAAGTGGATATGACTGTATATCCCAAGGAAAAAGCTGCAGCAATAAAGGTTGACTAATAATATATATTATATATATTATATATATATATATATATATATATATATATATATATATATAATTATATATATATATATATCAAATATTTATTTATAAATTAAACACGATAAACATTGGGAGGGGCAAACAATACAAGTAAATGAGGAAGCTTACCACAGACGATCACAATAGGAACAATAGGAACTATTTACCGAACCCCGACGCCATTAAATTAAAAGTATGATGAATGCGCGTTCCCTCCCATCAGTCGCTAGACGGCACTACGATCGCTCTTCGATTAGTTACTCTCCGCTAGCTGGCGCTCGTGAGGCTGCGCGCGCAACCGGATGTAGAAGTAGACCATGGGTGCAAATCGGCTTGGGGGTACCAAAAGCTATAAGGTACTACTAATGTCTGCAGGGGACTATAATCTAAATATGCTAAAAATAAATTAGCAAGAACATTGTATTAGGTTTTTTATATTTATCTGATCATCAATCGTATTTCATGATTATGGATACTGCTCTGGAAAAAGAACATCTTACAACATTCATACAAATTAATATTACACAATGACAGTTTAGAATCTTTAATAAATGACGAACTTTTAAAAATAAATGATTGGCTCAAAATAAATAAATTATCATTAAACACAAATCTCTCATATAATATGACATTTCAAAAGGTAAATAAAAATGTACACATGCTTACTCTGAAGATAGATAATATAAATATTGAACAAGTTAAGGAATATAATTTCTTAGGTTTAATTACTGATACAAATTTGAACTGGAAAAAGCATACTGAAAAAAATTAAAACGCTTGTTCTAAAAAGATTTGTATTTGAAATAAATTAACGCACGTGTTATCGCTTCAAATTAAAACGTTATTATATAATTAATCAATTCTACCACATATTAATTAGTGCATCATATCTTGTTTTTTTAATAAAATAGAATAATAAAACTTCAAAAAGAAAACTTTGGGAATTGTAATCTTAAGTAATTACAACATTACATTTACATAACGATTATATATATATATATATATATATATATATATATATATATATATATATATATATATATAAAATGTGAAATGGGTCAAATATAACATTATTCTTCTTCTTCCCACCAAAACAGTTCCATTAGATGCCCCAACTAAACAGTTTCTTTAGATGCTCCAATCAAACAGTTCCATTAGATGCCCCACCTAAACATTTCCATTAGATGCCCCTCCAAAACAGTTCCATTAGATGATCCACCAAAACAGTTCCATTATATGCCCCACCTAAACAGTTTCATTAGATACACCACATACACAGTCCCATTATATGCCCCACCTAAACAGTTCCATTAGATGCCCCACCTAAATAATTTCATTAGATGCCCCACCAAAGCAGTTCCTGTAGATGCCCCACATAAACAGTTCCATTAGATGCCCCACCTAAACAGTTCCATTAGATGCCCCACCTAAATAATTTAATTAGATGCCCCACCAAAGCAGTTCCTGTAGATGCCCCACCTAAACCGTTCCATTAGATGCCCCACCTAAACAGTTCCATTAGATGCCCCACCTAAATAATTTCATTAGATGCCCCATCAAAGCAGTTCCTGTAGATGCCCCGCCTAAACAGTTCCATTAGATACACCACCTAAATAGTTCCATTAGATGCCCCACCCAAACAGTTCCTTTAGATGCCCCATCCAAACAGTTCAGTTATATACCCCACCTAAGCAGTTCCATTATATAGCCCACCCAAACAGTTTAATTAGATGCCCCACGTAAGCAGTTCCGCTAGATGCCTCACCTAAGCGTCTCCTTGATGCACGCCTTCAGATATTGCACGTTGTTGTTGAGGTTAGGTGGTGCGTTGTCCTTCATCTGGGCCACCTCGGCGTGAAGGGCGTCTTGGGCCTCCGGGTTCGTCGCCAGGCAGTACAGGGCCCACAGCATCGTGTTGGACACCTTGTGTGGCAATAGTATCAGAAGACATAGAAACTAGAATTGGACTGATGTAGTTATTGCTCATTTATCCTTTCTCAAATTACAAATAAATTACAGGAAAACATCGTTCAATAAAAGACCACGTGACTTACACATGACTGATTTTGGGGATGTTCCACTTAGTTGTGCTGATACATTATTGTCAGGTTTTACTATAATTGCTATGAAGACGATTGTCAGAAAGATAATTGTCAGGTTTTACTATAATTGCTATGAAGACGATTGTCAGAAAGATAATTGTCAGGTTTTACTATAATTGCTATGAAGACGATTGTCAGAAAGATAATAACAATGCCATTAATTTTTACTACAAATACCACATTTAAACCATGCTATTTATAATTATCGGTCGCGGAATTCCACGATACAGTTCGACCTCTAGTACACGACTGATTGCTCGTCATTTCGCAGGTAGGGCCTACTTGGCAATAAGTACGTCGCCCCAACGATTACCCATCGTGATATTTATCATAGTCAAATGTAACTTCGAACACTTCGCTGGATTCAATCAAGTCAGCCTTGAAGACATACCTGCCTACTGCGACGTTTGTGTAATTCGCAACATTTTGGCCACATTGATGTTTACATTTATTTTAGTTTACTTATTTTTTATGTCCAACCAAACTCATTTTATGTCATGAGTTGATATATGTCATGCTGCTATTTTGTTAACGCTTCATATACATGCTCATTGTAATTGTTTTAAAAAAGACATTTATATATATATATATATATATATATATATATATATATATATATATATATATATATATATATATATATATATATATATATATATATATACATATATTATTTATTTATTTATTGTACCGAACTTATAAAGCGCTCTTTTCATACAAAAAAGCCTGCTCAAAAGCGCTGTACACAATGAATAGAATAATCATAGACAGTAAAACCAAAGCATAAAAACGATAACATGATAGAAAAATTTAATATTATAGAAGACCGGATATAACAATGAATATATATACTATTTTTTTTAAATGTAATAAAAAAAGATAAACATACTAGAAAGAGTTAAGCGTCAAAATGAGCCAGGAATAAATGTGTTTTTAGCAGCTTCTTGAAAGTTTTCAGTGTTTTTGCATCACGAATGTGAGCCGTTAGCGCATTCCACAACTTAGCTGCTGAACACTGGAATTTTCTGTCGCCGTAAGTAACTGTTCTAGCCCTTGGAACGTCTAGTGTTACTGAATCCATGGATCGTTGCGTTCGTCTTGGTTGGTACACATTCAGCATATCCTGGAGCCTGTCCATGTAGGGCTTTATATGTAAGCATATATATATATATATATATATATATATATATATATATATATATATATATATATATATATATATATGCTTACATATAAAGTAAAAGTATATATATATATATATATATATATATATATATATATATATATATATATATATATATATATATATATATATATATATATATATATATATATATATAATGGTATCTATAATATCATAAGTATTGTTTCATCGCAATGTGCCATTTTTATAAGAATCTCTGTAAAGCGCTGCTGTGAACTGTATTAGATGGGGCGCTAGACAATAATAATAATAACTATTAATATTATTGTGTTGTTATTATGTTGAAGTGACGGTGCACAACAAGACGTACTGTTTCGACTGCGCCCATCAGTAGGTCAAGGATGTGACCGTTGACCTCCTCCGGGGTCAAGGCCTTCTGCTGCAACAAGTACGTCAGGAAGGCCGACTTACTCGCCTTCTCTCCCGGCTTCGGCTCGCGACGGAGCTCATCCAATTTCTGGGGGCAAATGACAGAATCTGGTGAGATATGGCTTCGCTAAATCACGGCCGTAACGGAGAGATAAAAAGTGCTCAATGACTGCCGTAACGGGTAGACAACAATAGCTCAATGACTGTCGTAACGGGGTGACAACAATAGCTCATTGACTGTCGTAACGGGGAGACAACAATAGCTCAATGACTGTCGTAACGGGGAGACAACAATAATTCAATCATGGTCTTAACGGGGAGACAACAATAGCTCAATGACTGTCGTAACGGGGAGACAACAATAATTCAATCACTGTCGTAACGGGGAGACAACAATAATTCAATCACTGTCATAACGGGGTGACAACAATAGCTCATTGACTGTCGTAACGGGGAGACAACAATAGGTCAATGACTGTCGTAACGGGGTGACAACAATAGCTCATTGACTGTCGTAACGGGGAGACAACAATAGCTCAATGACTATCGTAACGGGGAGACAACAATAATTCAATCATGGTCTTAACGGGGAGACAACAATAGCTCAATCACTGTCGTAACGGGGAGACTACAATAATTCAATCATGGTCGTAACGGGGAGACAACAATAATTCAATCACTGTCGTAACGGGGAGACAACAATAATTCAATCACTGTCGTAACGGGGTGACAACAATAGCTCATTGACTGTCGTAACGGGGAGACAACAATAGGTCAATGACTGTCGTAACGGGGTGACAACAATAGCTCATTGACTGTCGTAACGGGGAGACAACAATAGCTCAATGACTGTCGTAACGGGGAGACAACAATAATTCAATCATGGTCTTAACGGGGAGACAACAATAGCTCAATCACTGTCGTAACGGGGAGACTACAATAATTCAATCATGGTCGTAACGGGGAGACAACAATAATTCAATCACTGTCGTAACGGGGAGACAACAATAATTCAATCACTGTCATAACGGGGAGACAACAATAGCTCAATCACTGTCGTAACGGGGAGACAACAATAATTCAATCATGGTCGTAACGGGGAGACAACAATAGCTCAATCACTGTCGTAACGGGGAGACAACAATAGCTCAATCACTGTCGTAACGGGGAGACAATAATTCAATCACTGTCGTAACGGGGAGACAACAATAATTCAATCATGGTCGTAACGGGGAGACAACAATAATTCAATCACTGTCGTAACGGGGAGACAACAATAATTCAATCACTGTCATAACGGGGAGACAACAATAGCTCAATCACTGTCGTAACGGGGAGACAACAATAATTAAATCATGGTCGTAACGGGGAGACAACAATAGCTCAATCACTGTCGTAACGGGGAGACAACAATAATTCAATCATGGTCGTAACGGGGAGACAATAATTCAATCACTGTCGTAACGGGGAGACAACAATAATTCAATTATGGTCGTAACGGGGAGACAACAATCGATAAATCACGGCTGTAACAGGGAAATTACACAAAAACAAATGTCTTTTTCGACAATTGTATAGTTTTGAAATGTTGTAATGACATCGCTACTTCTGTTATGTTTGTCAATTATTGTTGTTGAAAATAAAGATTCATTCAATTAGGTTTCGTAACCGGATTAATACGGACTTTAATTTGATATCAAAACATCGAATCGCCGGTTTTATGCTTTTTATTCAAGCATAACGCCATTACCATTTATTGAAGTTAATACCTATTTAGCAAAGTACTGGTCTGTCGCGAACCTTGTGGATGTAGTCGAGGCCTATTTCGGCCACTTTGTCGCCGTATTGTTCGTGGACTCGCCAACGTTTCGTCGGGAAATACTTGTAGACGGGCATTGAATATAGCAACGGCTGGAGACACAAACGGCATGTCATTGTTCTCACTAGCAAATACGCACGCACGCGCGCACGCACTCACGTTCGAACTCACGTAAGAAGCTTGGCTGAGAGAGCAATTGACAAACGCAGCGAGAAACAAACAGGCATTTCGATAGACAACGAGATACAAACATATCGATCTTTACACACAGGAACAGAGATGTGTTCACCGCGATCCAGGGCAGCCATATCTAAAAAGAAGACGAGTAACTGTGTTCACCGCGATCCAGGGCAGCCATATCTAAAAAGAAGACGAGTAACTGTGTTCACCGCGATCCAGGGCAGCCAAATCTAAAAAGAAGACGAGTAACTGTGCGGGATGTTAGACATTGATATCGCGGGATGTTAGACATTGATATCGCGGGATGTTAGACATTGATATCGCGGGATGTTAGACATTTATATCGCGGGATGTTAGACATTGATATCGCGGGATGTTAGACATTGATATCGCGGGATGTTAGACATTGATATCGCGGGATGTTAGACATTGATATCGCGGGATGTTAGACATTGATATCGCGGGATGTTAGACATTGATATCGCGGGATGTTAGACATTGATATCGCGGGATGTTAGACATTGATATCGCGGGATGTTAGACATTGATATCGCGGGATGTTAGACATTGATATCGCGGGATGTTAGACATTGATATCGCGGGATGTTAGACATTGATATCGCGGGATGTTAGACATTGATATCGACTTGATTTTGATAGTCTGAAAACTAGTGAGGTCCACACTGCGTGAGCCGCGCTGTTTAATTTTAGATTGTGTTGTAAGGCTTTCTGTAACATAATCCTTTTCTTTTTTAAGACATATAGCATGGCATTAACGTCATCCAAATAACATAGATTCATAAAAACAGAGATTGAATAGTACATATTAAAAAGTGTGAAACCTAATTACAATAACATAATAGAGCATTACATTGCATATAAATAAATAAATAAATTAATTAAATTATACCAGTATAATAATATAAACAAATCACAGGCGCCTTTCAATACAGATAATACAATGGCTGTTGCAAATGTAAAATCGGCAAGACATAAGAGTCTTGCATTCTTGCAGTTCTGCTTCGAGGCGCGATGTACGGGGTTATTGTATGTGGAGTTCCCCTGAGGGTGACAGAAGGCGACGCAGCTGTGGCTGGGGTGTTACAAAGTCACGTTCACATTCAGCCCGATTATGTCAATGTGTCAGACGAACCTGCATTGTTTTGAAGTATCCGACAAGATTCTTGATGAACTCCGTTGCCACCAGAGACGGCGGCTCCTTGAAGCAGCCGATCCGGTCCTCAAACAGCACCGTCCCAATTGCTGCAACCACGACGTCAGGATGGTCAAATGTTGCTGATATGATACGTAAATATATCGTTAAGTAAAAGGAACTTGTAAACACACGTCAACATTGCACACTCACATTCAATGGCCCACATGAAGATTACAAGGAACTTGTAATCACACGTCAACGTTGTACTAACATTCCATGACCCACATGAAGATTACAAGGAACTTGTAAACACATTTCAACATTGCACACTCACATTCCATAGCCCACATGAAGACTTCGTTCTCGATATTCTTGATGCGACCGTCAGCCCCACGAATGCGATGGAGACGATTCACGAAGTCGCTCGCCACTTCGTTCATCGGCTCCAAGTAGTTGAGCACTTCCTTCGGCATCAACATTTTCTTGTTCAGCACGGCTCGGTGGCGGTACCACTCGACGCCTTGCCTACAATAACAAACTAATGTCGGTACCATTCTACGCCTTGTCTACAACAACAATCTCTTGTTGGTACCATCCGCGCCTCGCCTACAACAACAATATAATGTCGGTACACCCCACGCCTTGCTTGCAACAACATTCTTAGTCCAGCAGCCGAGGGGGGTAACCCATTTTTGCCTGATATAGTTTTTTCTTCGTTGATTATTCATCTCTATCATGTATATAATGACATCCAGAGGTGTGGAGTTATCACCCTTGAGCATTTTGAGAAAAATCCAAAATCCAAAATGGCCGCCAAAATCAACTTTTTATCATATCTTCGCAACCAGACAAGATGCAGACAAGATGCAGACAAGATGCAGACAAGATGCAGACAAGATGCAGACAAGATGCAGACAAGATGCAGACAAGATGCAGACAAGATGCAGACAAGATGCAGACAAGATGCAGACAAGATGCAGACAAGATGCAGACAAGATGCAGACAAGATGCAGACAAGATGCAGACAAGATGCAGACAAGATGCAGACAAGATGCAGACAAGATGCAGACAAGATGCAGACAAGATGCAGACAAGATGCAGACAAGATGCAGACAAGATGCAGACAAGATGCAGACAAGATGCAGACAAGATGCAGACAAGATGCAGACAAGATGCAGACAAGATGCAGACAAGATGCAGACAAGATGCAGACAAGATGCAGACAAGATGCAGACAAGATGCAGACAAGATGCAGACAAGATGCAGACAAGATGCAGACAAGATGCAGACAAGATGCAGACAAGATGCAGACAAGATGCAGACAAGATGCAGACAAGATGCAGACAAGATGCAGACAAGATGCAGACAAGATGCAGACAAGATGCAGACAAGATGCAGACAAGATGCAGACAAGATGCAGACAAGATGCAGACAAGATGCAGACAAGATGCAGACAAGATTGAAATGTTATTTTTATGTTTCCAAACATGAGGAGTTTGATTCCACCATAATTGATATGGAAAAATGTAAAGAAAACAAGATGGCGACCATAAGTATGCTACAAATGGTTGCCCACTATGCGAAAAAGACTATAATTCATGTTCCGCGAACAAAAAACATAAGAACATGATAACAGTAACTTTCCATGTGTTATCATATGAGGAGAATTACATAAGATCAGCATTTCGTGAAATTCTTACCTTTCTAAGCATCAGTCCTCTCCATATTCGTCATCTAGGACGTACTTGCCGCTCTCATTTTGGCAGGCCTGTCCACCCTTGCATGCGCAGAATGGTGTGTATGCCATGTCAGAGCTGTTGCAGCTGCACTTGTTCGTGCTACACGGCATTTCACTCCGACATGAGCACTTGATCAGCTTTAGCAACCCAGTTGATGCTAACGAGGTGTCTGAGGGGACAGTAGTTGGACTTAGCGCAGTACTCCCCTCCTCCTGTGACCAACCGTAAGATGTAGGGTCTAGTATGGTCAGCAAATATGTTGGCCTCCTATGGTCAGCAAAGATGTCATTCGATGACCGAAGCACGCCAACAAATGTGGTTTTCTAAAGTAAGCAGAAGCATGGCTTCCGCACCAAAGCTGTGTTCATTACCACCTACAAGTGAAGCATTCGAACAAAACGTAGCCAGAGCCCATCTGCAAGTAGCAATTTGGCGTTATGCTTTGGATCCCAACCCACTTGTACTAGACCCTACATCTTACGGTTGGTCATAGGAGGAGGGGAGTACTGCAGTAAGTCCAACTACTGCCACCCAGACACCTCGTTAGCCCCAACTGGGTTGCTAAAGCTGATCAAGTGCTCATGTCGGAGTGAAATGCCACGTAGCACGAACAAGTGCAGCTGCAACAGCTCTGATATGACATGAACACCATTCTGCGCATGCCAGGGTGGACAGGCCTGTCAAAATGAGAGCGGCAAGTACGTCCTAGATGACGAATATGAAGAGGACTGATGCTTAGAAAGGTAAGAATTTCACGAAATGCTGATCTTACGTAATTCTCCTCATTCATTTGATAACACATGGAAAGTTACTGTTCTTATGTTCTTATGTTCTCATGTTCTCATGTTCTCAAGTTCTTATGTTCTCATGTTCTCATGTTCTTATGTTCTCATGTTCTCATGTTCTCATGTTCTCATGTTCTCATGCTCTCATGTTCTCATGTTCTTATGTTCTTATGTTCTTACGTTGTTTGTTCGCGGAACAAGAAATGTAATCTTTTTTCGCATAGTCGGCAACCATTTGTAGCATAATTATGGTCGCCATCTTGTTTTATTTACATGTTTCATATCAATTGTGGTGGAATCGAATTCCTCATGTCTGGAAACATATAAAATAACATTTCAATCATGTCTGTATTTTGTCTGGTTGCGAAGATATGATAAAAAGTTGATTTTGGTGGCAATTTTGGATTTTTTTTTTTTTTCTAAATGCTCAAAGGTGAGAACTCCATACCCCTGGGTGTCATTATATACATGCTGGAGATGAATAATCAACAAAGAAAAAACTATATCAGGCAAAAAGTGGTTATGTAAAAAAGTGCCCTTTGGCTGCCGGACTAGCTCTCGGTGTTGGCATTATGCTCTACCTTGTGATACCATTTCCATTTCAAAGTCCGAATGAGCAGACATAAATATTGATTATGGTATAAATGTATGATGAGAACTGATGCAATGCGTTGATATGATTAGAATAATTTTAGGAGTACTAATTTCAGAAGATGGCGCTAAATAAATATACTAGTAATAATGATTGTCGGAACGAATGATAGAGCAACACAGAAATGAGAACAACAATGGACGTGAAATTTTGAGAGTTAACATTTTCAAGAACTCCACTTGGGTTGTGTCGTGTCCAATCAATATGTCTCACTTTGCACAGCGAGCTCCTTCTGAATATGCACGGCAAAACAACAGCTGTAGATAATCCTACGGGTTCGATTGCGACCTTACGGATTTCTGCTACAATTTGGGTTGGCACATATGCAGGACGTGCGCCCGCCTTTACATTACCATACGACCACCTATTCGACAATTGATACATGCATATGCTCACAGCTCTTATATCGTTTGTACTGTTGTCAGTAGGACAAGGCTCCTTGTATGTACCATATCAGCAGTATGTCGTGTAATGACAAATTAACTGAAGGTCTACGTACGAGTTGATCGCACCGAGACTCATGCCACGTTTCTTGCGGTAGTGCACCATGGGGTCGAGTTCAATACGATGAGGACAGCGTCCCTCGCCCCTCATCACCTTGGCGTACTCGCTCGGGTCGCTGACCACGACGGACGTCATGACCCCGATATTCTCTTTATAGATAGAACCGTGCGCTTTAGCTCTCATCTCCATCACCTGCGTCATAACTGTTCATTATGGAGGTATTTTTTACATACGAACACAAAATACACAAAACACAACAAGCAAAAGACCAAACCACTCTACTAAGAGTAAAACAAAACATCTACAGTCACCCGTCCACCGTATGCAGAACGATCAGGCCTTCACGACAACGCATGCCTAATCCAACATATTTACTACATTATCGCGCGAACACATCATAACACCAATGATGCCCATTGCTGTTTAAATAAACATACATAGTTGTTATGAAACCACAAAAAAATAATATTGAAGACACGATTGAAAACACGCTAACGTCACGTCCCCGTACAGTATACGTACCTGGAACATCTTGTTAAACTTTAAGCCGTTCCTCTTCATGTATTCCCACAACGTTCCTATGTATGGCAAACCCTTCGGTCCCGGCATCTCAGAAAATGGCTTCAGCGGTTGGGTGCTGTCCATGGGGCATGATGCCACGTGGTCATCGGTCAGAGACGCCATGGTATGTTTGCCAGCTGCCACCTGGTACAAACCAGCATCGTTGGATCACCTTAAATGTTCTATGTCTAGACACAACCCGACAAATAACATGGCAAATTAATTGGTTTGTAAATACGTGAGCAAGACAAAAAATAAAAGCTAACAATATCCATAGTTGTAACGCAAATTCATCAAACACAAGATATGATGGTCGATAAGATGAACAATAATTCTTGCGAATACGATCACGCAAGAAAGAATAAATGTAAATAGAACAGAGACAGGCCACCAAGATTGCGGATGGATAACTTCAGATAATGGATTGGATTGGCTCTACTAACTGCACCTCTAATGTATTGGATTGGCTCTACTAACAGCACCTCTAATGGATTGGATTGGCTCTACTAACAGCATCTCTAATGGGTTGGATTGGCTCTATTAACAGCACCTCTAATGGATTGGATTGGCTCTACTAACAGCACCTCTAATGGATTGGATTGGCTCTATTAACAGCACCTCTAATGGATTGGATTGGCTCTACTAACTGCACCTCTAATGGGTTGGATTGGCTCTACTAACAGCACCTCTAATGGATTGGATTGGCTCTACTAACAGCACCTCTAATGGGTTGGATTGGCTCTACTAACAGCACCTCTAATGGATTGGATTGGCTCTACTAACAGCACCTCTAATGGATTGGATTGGCTCTACTAACAGCACCTCTAATGGATTGGATTGGCTCTACTAACTGCACCTCTAATGGGTTGGATTGGCTCTACTAACAGCACCTCTAATGGATTGGATTGGCTCTACTAACAGCACCTCTAATGGATTGGATTGGCTCTACTAACAGCACCTCTAATGGATTGGATTGGCTCTACTAACAGCACCTCTAATGGATTGGATTGGCTCTACTAACAGCACCTCTAATGGATTGGATTGGCTCTACTAACAGCACCTCTAATGGATTGGATTGGCTCTACTAATAGCACCTCTAATGTATTGGATTGGCTCTACTAACTGCACCTCTAATGGATTGGATTGGCTCTACTAACAGCACCTCTAATGGATTGGATTGGCTCTACTAACAGCACCTCTAATGGATTGGATTGGCTCTACTAACTGCACCTCTAATGGATTGGATTGGCTCTACTAACTGCGGCTATCGAAAGAAAAACAAGAATGGGGGCAAATTATGACAAGTTCGTCCTGAACTGCCCTTACGCCCTTACGCCCTTACGCCCTTACGCCCTTACGCCATTACGCCATTACGCCCTTACGCCATTACGCCATTA
Organism: Lamellibrachia columna; assembly: GCA_963662155.1. Lineage (NCBI taxonomy): Eukaryota > Metazoa > Annelida > Polychaeta > Sabellida > Siboglinidae > Lamellibrachia > Lamellibrachia columna. The sequence goes on from OY759273.1 coordinate 511,625, forward strand.
CGCCCAACCAGAGTACGGAACTAAAGTAACGTAAGTAAGCAGCGTCAATATATTTTTAAAAGAATTTAGTGATACATGTACACACACACACACATACACACACACACACACACACACACACACACACACACACACACACACACACACACACACACACACACACACACACACACACACACACACACACACACACACACACACACACACACACACACACACACACACACACAAACCTTTCCTGTGGCGAGGCCGACGTGACATCGTCCAACATTTCTTCCCACCAATTGAAACGGAACTGCGCGATAGGTCGCTACTGTCATCAACACGAGTGACGCCATCTTGACATTTGAAACACGAAATTGGAACTGAATCTTTGTCTTAAAACGATTGAAATTATTTGAAACATATTCTACATGAGTTCCTAATTTAAATATAGCAAACACCATCATAAATGTGTTATATGATCTTCCTAACAAATCAACACTTCCGTTATAAATACGACACTGCAACAGGTTCGCGTTTCCATCTATCGCTACATCCAATCCACTACATTTCGTTACAAAATATACTACACTACATAGACTGTCTTAGGATATATGCGTCTAAATGTTAATCATGATACATATCGAAGCGTTTTACTGAATCTAGTATGCTCACTTAAAAAAAATACGCACCTTTTGTACGGATATTTTCTGACCTTGTGAGACGGAGACGGAGACAGGCGATATGCGCACATATCACGGGGTTATATACCTTCCAGAGATGTAATCCGATAAGGATTACGAAGCGGAAATAACAACAGAAACAGCGGGGACAGCCAAAGCTGGTTCTTCTGTCGCTGAGTCCTGCTGGGTGAGATAATTCAATTAGACATGT
>OY759273.1:517500-552500 GCA_963662155.1 Lamellibrachia columna
CCGGAATGAGCAAGCGATCGTTCTTTGGCTGGACCGCCACTCAGGCTGCCCTGCGGCCAGAGAGTATGTCCAAGACTGAGACATTCTAATGTCAGCAGGCATAGGTGGTCGTCTATGTTCATCTGTACTCTCACGGATTATGTTGTCTTAATAATGATGTTGTTTCGTTGATTATGTTGTCTCACTGATTATGGTTTCTCACTGATTATTTTTTCTCGCTGATAATGTTGTCTCATTGATTATGTTTTCTCAATGATTATATTATCTCACTGATTATGTTCTCTCATTGATTTTGTCTTCACACTGATTATGTTGTTTCATTGAGTATGTTGTCTCTTTGATTATGTTGTCTCACTGATTATGTTGTTCGAACTAAATACACATGCCAATTAATAATGCAATCATATTAATAATAAGCGTTGTTGCCATTGTATGCAACATCTACAGCTGCCCGTGTTTATTTCTGAAGATACATCAATCTTTCAAAGACTTTGGAAAACGTTGTTGCCATTGTGTGCAACATCTACAGCTGCCCGTGTTTATTACTGAAGATACATCAATCTTTCAAAGACTTTGGAAAACGTTGTTGCCATTGTATGCAACATCTACAGCTGCCCGTGTTTATTTCTGAAGATACATCAATCTTTCAAAGACTTTGGAAAACGTTGTTGCCATTGTATGCAACATCTACAGCTGCCCGTGTTTATTACTGAAGATACATCAATCTTTCAAAGACTTTGGAAAACGTTTTTGCCATTGTATGCAACATCTACAGCTGCCCGTGTTTATTACTGAATATACATCAATCTTTCAAAGACTTTAGAAAACGTTGTTGCCATTGTATGAAACATCTACAGCTGCCCGTGATTATTACTGAAGATACATCAATCTTTCAAAGACTTTGGAAAACGTTGTTGCCATTGTATGCAACATCTACAGCTGCCCGTGTTTATTACTGAAGATACATCAATCTTTCAAAGACTTTGGAAAACGTTGTTGCCATTGTATGCAACATCTACAGCTGCCCGTGTTTATTTCTGAAGATACATCAATCTTTCAAAGACTTTGGAAAACGTTGTTGCCATTGTATGCAACATCTACAGCTGCCCGTGTTTATTTCTGAAGATATATTAATCTTTCAAAGACTTTGGAAAACGCTGATGATAGTGAGATGAGCCTGTAGTTTGTAAACAAACTGGCATCACCAGATTTGTAGAGAAGTATGACTTTAACAATGTTTAGGTTATTGGGGAATACACCAGATCGTATCATAGAATTGAACGTTTCATCATAGGTAAGGCAGTACTTTCCTCACATATCCAGCACTTGCTTTGATTTAATTTTTGGGGTGATATTAATTATTTCTGCACAGGTGATTTCTTCCATGACGATACTATTTGGCAATTGGTTCAGCAAGTAATCTTTCTAATTATATGTAGAGTTTATATTATTTGCTAACTTTGGGACAACATTTGAAAAGTGTTTATTAAAAGTGTTGCCTATATATATATATATATATATATATATATATATATATATATATATATATATATATATATATATATATATATATATATATGTTGGGTTATTGTTTATTTGGTTGTTGATTCACAATGATGAGTGTAAATTTTTTTAGTCTGGTGATGCAGTATGTTTTTAAAGTTAGTCCATGTTTGTGTGATGTCGTTTTTAGATTCTTCAAATTGTTTCGTCCAATACTGGGATTTTGCATTACTCTGTTCAGTAATTTTCCATACTGTTTGTATTGTTGGTCAATATTATGAAACTCTGGAGACATCTTAGAGTGAACGCGTTTTTTACTTAGATGATGCCGAGTATGTATCGACTTTACTATAGCATGTGTTATCCAAGGATGTTTTTTACTCAGATGATGCCGAGTATGTATTGACTTTACTATAGCATGTATTATCCAAGGATGTTTTTACTCAGATGATCCCGAGCATGTATCGACTTTACTATAGCATGTATTATCCAAGGATGTTTTACTCAGATGATCCCGAGCATGTATCGACTTTACTATAGCATGTGTTATCCAAGGATGTTTTTACTCAGATGATCCAGAGCATGTATCGACTTTACTATAGCATGTATTATCCAAGGATGTTTTTACTCAAATGATCCCGAGCATGTTTCGACTTTACTATACCATGTATTATCCAAGGATGTTTTACTCAGATGATCCCGAGCATGTATCGACTTTACTATAGCATGTGTTATCCAAGGATGTTTTTACTCAGATGATCCAGAGCATGTATCGACTTTACTATGGCATGTATTATCCAAGGATGTTTTTACTCAGATGATCCCGAGCATGTATCGACTTTACTATAGCATGTGTTATCCAAGGATGTTTTTACTCAAATGATCCCGAGCATGTATCGACTTTACTATAGCATGTGTTATCCAAGGATGTTTTTACTCAGATGATCCCGAGCATGTATCGACTTTACTATGGCATGTATTATCCAAGGATGTTTTTACTCAGATGATCCCGAGCATGTATCGACTTTACTATAGCATGTGTTATCCAAGGATGTTTTTACTCAGATGATCCCGAGCATGTATCGACTTTACTATAGCATGTGTTATCCAAGGATGTTTTTACTCAGATGATCCCGAGCATGTATCGACTTTACTATAGCATGTGTTATCCAAGGATGTTTTTACTCAGATGATCCCGAGCATGTATCGACTTTACTATAGCATGTATTATCCAAGGATGTTTTTACTCAGATGATCCCGAGCATGTATCGACTTTACTATAGCATGTGTTATCCAAGGATGTTTTTACTCAGATGATCCCGAGCATGTATTGACTTTACTATAGCATGTGTTATCCAAGGATGTTTTTACTCAAATGATCCCGAGCATGTATCAACTTTACTATAGCATGTGTTATCCAAGGATGTTTTTACTCAGATGATCCCGAGCATGTATCGACTTTACTATAGCATGTGTTATCCAAGGATGTTTTTACTCAAATGATCCCGAGCATGTATCGACTTTACTATAGCATGTGTTATCCAAGGATGTTTTTACTCAGATGATCCCGAGCATGTATCGACTTTACTATAGCATGTGTTATCCAAGGATGTTTTTACTCAGATGATCCCGAGCATGTATTGACTTTACTATAGCATGTATTATCCAAGGATGTTTTTACTCAGATGATCCCGAGCATGTATCGACTTTACTATAGCATGTTTTATCCAAGGATGTTTTTACTCAGATGATCCCGAGCATGTATTGACTTTACTATAGCATGTGTTATCCAAGGATGTTTTTACTCAGATGATGCCGAGTACGTATCGACTTTACTATAGCATGTGATATCCAAGGATGTTTTTACTCAGATGATGCCGAGTATGTATCGACTTTACTATAGCATGTGTTATCCAAGGTTGTTTTTACTCAGATGATGCCGAGTATGTATTGACTTTACTATAGCATGTGTTATCCAAGGATGTTTTTACTCAGATGATGCCGAGTATGTATCGACTTTACTATAGCATGTGTTATCTAAGGATGTTTTTTACTCAGAGGATGCCGAGTATGTATCGACTTTACTATAGCATGTGTTATCCAAGGATGTTTTTTACTCAGATGATGCCGAGTATGTATCGACTTTACTATAGCATGTGTTATCCAAGGATGTTTTTACTCAGATGATGCCAAGTATGTATCGACTTTACTATAGCATGTGTTATCTAAGGATGTTTTTTACTCAGAGGATGCCGAGTATGTATCAACTTTACTATAGCATGTGTTATCCAAGGATGTTTTTTACTCAGATGATGCCGAGTATGTATCGACTTTACTATAGCATGTGTTATCCAAGGATGTTTTTACTCAGAGGATGCCGAGTATGTATTGACTTTACTATAGCATGTGTTATCCAAGGATGTTTTTTACTCAGATGATGCTGAGTACGTATCGAATTTATTATAGCATATGTTATCCAATGATGTTTTTTACTCAGATGAAGCCGAGTATGTATCGAATTTACTATAGCCTGTGTTATCCAAGGATGTTTTTACTCAGATGATTCCAAGTATGTATCGACTTTACTATAGCATGTGTTATCCAAGGATGTTTTTACTCAGATGATGCCGAGTATGTATTGACTTTACTATAGCATGTTTTATCCAAGGATGTTTTTAATCAGATGATGCCGAGTATATATCGAATTTACTATAGCATGTGTTATCCAAGGATGTTTTTACTCAGATGATGCCGAGTATGTATCGACTTTACTATAACATGTGTTATCCAAGGATGTTTTTACTCAGATGATGCCGAGTATGTATCGAATTTACTATAACATGTGTTATCCAAGGATGTTTTTACTCAGCTGATGCCGAGTATGTATCGACTTTACTATAACATGTGTTATCCAAGGATGTTTTTACTCAGATGATGCCGAGTATGTATCGACTTTACTATAGCATGTGTTATCCAAGGATGTTTTTACTCAGATGATGCCGAGTATGTATCGACTTTACTATAACATGTGTTATCCAAGGATGTTTTTACTCAGACGATGCCGAGTATGTATCGACTTTACTATAGCATGTGTTATCCAAGGATGTTTTTACTCAGAGGATGCCGAGTATGTATTGACTTTACTATAGCTTGTGTTATCCAAGGATGATGTGTTATGGATGTTTTTATATTTGTATTTGTTTAGTTTTACTATTTGTTCAGGAATGTGTTCGTCCAGCAAACTGTTCAATTTGTCAACAAACAAAGTGTTTGCCTCATTAGGGCAGTCAGCTGTACAGGTCATTAACAAGTGTCCCTAACTTGCTGTAGAAAGAGGGTTAGGGTTAGGGTTAACCCTAACCCTTTACAGGCCATTAACAAGTCTCCCCAACTTGCTGTAGAAAGAGGGTTAGAGTTAGGGTTAACCCTAACCCTTTACAAGCCATTAACAAGTCTGCCCAACTTGCTGTAGAAAGAGCATGTTTGAAACTGTCAATATTAGACTTGCAAATATGTTTTCGTTTGTTCCGTTCAGGTGCATCTTTAGGTTGATTGTTTAATCATGTCATTACTGCTGACTGCTGATTTCTCTCATCAATATTGTCTCAGATAACGTCAGGTGTTGTCATGGCTCATTGATGACTTGCTATTGGTGATTGTTGACTCGTTACTGCTGTCTGTTGACTCGTGATTGCTGAATTTTTATTTGTTACTCTGACTGTTGACTCATGACTGCTGATTGTTGACTCGTTACTGCTGACTGTTGACTCGTGACTGCTGACTGTTGACTCGTTACTGCTGGCTGTTGACTAGTTATTGCTGGTTGTTAACTCATTACTGCTGATTGTTGATTCATTGCTGCTGATTGTTAACTCGTGACTGACTATTGTTCACTCATTACTGCTGATTGTTGACTCGTGACTGCCGATTGTTGACTCGTGACTGCCGATTGTTGACTCGTGACTGCTGATTGATGATTCGTTACTGCCAAATGAGCAGAGCAGTGTGGTATTGCAGCTTCAAAGGGTAATCCAATTCTTGTATTGATTAGAAGAAACATAACATACAAGGGGAAAAAGTTAATTATACCTCTTTATAAAGCAACAGTTAGACCTCACTTAGAATGCTGTATACAAGCATGGAGACCATATCGTAAGAAGGCTATAGATACGGTTGAACGCATACAAAGGAGAGCAACTAAAAGGATTCCTGAATTGAGAGACCTTAGTTATGAAGAACGTCTGAAAGAATGTGGTTTAACAACTCTAGAGACAAGGAGGTTAAGAGGAGATCAGATTGAAGTTTTTAACATATTGAATTGGTATGAAAATATTGATAGAAACGTGTTTTTTTCACTCAATAAGGATAGCAGAACTAGAGGACAATAGGTAAAATTAGTAAAGGATCAATGTAGATTGGACATCAGGAAGCACTCGTTCTCACAGAGGACAATAAATTAATGGAACAAATTGTCTACAGATTGTGTAACTGCTAACAACGTAAATATGTTTAAAAACAAGGTTGACACATATCTCAGGAGGGCGGGTTATAAGTAGATGAACATTGTTGGACTCTCGATAAGCCAATGGTTTCCTTGTCCACTTGCCATCTGGGTCTTTGGCTTGGATGGCAAATCTTGTTAAATCTTGTTAAATCAATTGTTGACTCGTTCCTTCTGATTGTTGATTCCTGACTATTGATTGTTAATTCGTGACTACTGACTGTTGACTCGTCACTGCTAATTGTTGACTCCTCACTGCTGATTGTTTACTCGTGGCTACTGATTGTTCACTCGTTACTGCTGATTGTTTACTCGTGACCCTGACTTTTGATTAGTTACTGCTGAGTGTTGTTTCGTTACTGCCGAGTGTTGATTCGCTACTGCTGAGTGTTGACTCATAGCTGCTGATTGTTTACTCGTTACTGCTGATTGTTTACTCATTACTGTTGATTGTTTACTCGTTACTGCTGATTGTTTACTCGTGACTCCTGACTTTTGATTAGTTACTGCTGTTTGTTGACTCGTTACTGCTGATTGTTGAGTCGTGACTGCTGACTGTAGACTCGTTACTGCTGATTGCTGATTCGTTACTGCTGATTGTTGACTCGTGACTGCTGATTATTTACACGTGCCTCCTGACTTTTGATTAGTTACTGCTGTTTGTTGACTCGTTACTGCTGACTGTTGACTCGTGACTGTTCATTGTTTACTCGTGACTGCTAACTTTAGATTAGTTACTGCTGTTTGTTGACTCGTTACTGCTGACTGTTGACTCGTGACTGTTCATTGTTTACTCCTGACTGCTAACTTTAGATTAGTTACTGCTGAGTGTTGATCCGTTCCTGCCGATTGTTGAATAATTACTGCTGATTGTTTACTTTTGACTGCGGACTGTTGATTAGTTACTGCAGAGTGTTGATTCGTTACTGTTGATTGTTAACTCGTAACGGCTGATTGTTGACTCGTGACTGCTGTTTGTTTACTCGTTACTGCTGAGTGTTGATTGGTTACTGCTGATTGTTGACTCGTTACTGCTGAGTGTTGATTGGTTACTGCTGATTGTTGACTCGTAACTGCTGATTGTTTACTCGTTACTGCTGACTGTTGATTGGTTACTGCTGAGTGTTGATTGGTTACTGCTGATTGTTGACTCGTGACTGTTTATTGTTTACTCGATACTTCTGACGGTTGATTAGTTACTGCTAACTCGTTACTGCTGATTGTTGACTTGTGATTGCTGACTGTTGATTCGTTACTACTGACCGTTGACTCATTACTGCTGACTGTTGACTCGTTACTGCTGATTGTTGACTCGTTACTGCTGACTGTTGACTGGTGACCCGTTACAGCTGACTGCTGAACCATATTATTATTGTTGTTAACAAGTTGCTCATGACATGTTTACTGACTGCTGACTCAAGTCGATGACTCAGTATGAAAATTACAATATAGTGGACTGCGCTTAATGTAATCACTTCGGGCAAGATTTATTTTATTATATTAAACGGGTGACTTAATCAAGCGTCGCATTTTAGTACAGCTTATATAGGAAATGAATTCCGTCCCAGCCATTATGTTTGATACTACTTAATGGATGATTGTGTTGTCCGTGAGTATGCTAAGTGGTGTCACCGTGCTGACCTACTGAAGCGTTTGAACATACTTAGAACCCACCCTCAATGTCGGCTGCACAAAAATAGATGTAATTGTTGACGTCCTACAAGATTGTAACGCAGTGTTTCTGACAGCATAATCATACGCCACATTGACGACGCATCACATTAAATCTAGTTGCTATGCAGGGCTGCATTGATATATTAGCATCAAATAACGTTAGGAATTGCCTCGTGAATCGTTAATGGTACAGACTATCGGTACAACTGCATTACCCAGAGTGCATTGCATACATTTATCAAACAGGCAATTTAGCACACACTGTCGAATAAAACATGGAACACAGTAGTGTCTTTGGAATGATTTTATGTGTATATTTGTATGTACAAAAGTGTTTATCAGAATTTCCTTGGTTGTAAGGATCCCGAAAGGTCACTTTCCATTGTAAAAAACACATCCAAATTTGGAAAGAAAAACTAACTTCCTTACTGTTTTAGATTACATTATATGTATATTAGATTACACTTATATTTATAATAGATTAGAGTTAGATATTACATTACTGTTAGTATAGCATTGCATTGATGTTATATGTGTAGTTTCTTTGCCTAGCACTGTGCTCCTTACCTTATGACTTGATTGTGTCTGTTTCAGAAATGGATTCACCTTGGATCCCTCCAACAAGATTGGATGTTGGTCTAATTCCGCCTATTTTCCCAAGTGACATTCTTAAAATGCCAAACGTAAAATCATGCAATATGAGGAAAAACAGTTATCAGGTGTCGATTTACCACGATATTCACTTGAGAATATACCTTAACAAATTCATCGTGCAACTGTGCAACTGCCCACAACTATTTCAAATGGCCCCAGCCTTTCGGATGTGCCCCTACACTTACTTACTGTTGAAGCTTCCAATGTCCTCTACACAACTTATATCAGGTTCAGGACCTCATCATAGCCGATCTCGAGGTGTTACAAATGTCAAAGATGATACTTCTATAATCGAAATGTTGAATATTGGTGAGACGAGTGAGTGTCAACATTATTCAGAGAGACAGTTTTGTAAGAGATGAATGTACGTCCGACGTCAAAGCTGTGCTAACAGTGAGCCGTCGTACCACGACACTAACGATACATTATTGCAACACGTGTTTTATCACAAAGTCACTTTAACTAAGAAACTTTCCATACAGCATACACGCATTTACTTCAGTTTACATATTACATAAAAAATATCACGCGAGTATGACTTAGACAAGATACCCATGACTCCGTTGTAGTAACCGCGCAAGGCGGCAACAAACAAGTCAACAAGCGTCGTTAACGTCATTATATTATAGTAATAATAGTATGTATAATTCATATTCATATCACACATACATACATACATACATACATACATACATACATACATACATACATACATACATACATACATACATACATACATACATACATACATAAATACATACATGCATGCATACATACATACATACAAACACACACATACATACATACACACACATATATATGTACAAAGACACACACACACACGCGCGCGCACGCACGCACGCACGCACGCACCCACACACGCACACATACACTCACACATTTCACAAATACATGTGTTGGTTGTTGAATGTGAAAGTACACATATAACTAATATATGGATAGAATATGAACACTTATATATGTGGCGAGTGTTTGTTTTGGTGCCACATCACAAGGGTATTGTCAACTGCAGCACGTAGTTTATATATCCATGCTGGGCTTGAACTTCAAATGCCACATTATGAAAGGTCACACGTGTTATCCAATGCATATGCACAATACCATATACAACATTATACTGTCGTTTGTTTGTGAACAATCACACTTATTCTTGTCGTATGTTCGCCTTCCAGGTGAAACAAGAATTTGTCAAACTGACACAAACGCGTTTGCCTGTGATAGGTTATAATTGAAGTTTCAACCCAAGGTGAACGTGTATGTTGCGTTGGCAGGGAGACTGTCACTCACACGAGGGGAGCATGGTAGTCGTAGATGGACGGCGCCTGGAGGATGATACCGCACGTGCCGACAAAGCAGGCTGTGGTGAAGATCCAGAGGAAGAGGCGATCCAGAACAAGTGCCACGTACTTCCAGTCTTCACGGATCTGAAACAGCGTAATATACGTATTTGTATTTTATATGATCTTACATTTATCAAGAAATGCTTTATTCTTCATATCCCAAGATTTGTTTACGCAATTAGACAGTCGAATCTACGTAATGCGAATCGCGGCGATACATCACGTCCTGATAATTTAGTGCTATTTGGTTGCAAGAGACCAAGCTTGTTGGTATCGACGATACCTCCCTTATACAGTTGAACGGTTACCATTGCATTGCAAAAGGGAAAGGTTGTAATAAAAAAGAGCCTAAGCCACAATAAATACTACATCTGATATTCTTACAAAAAAGTGTTCAAACCACCAACCTTATTTTATATGCCTAAATGCAATATATGATCAGGATGACCCAACGTCAAATTTCGTCAAGGTTACAATATATTCTTTTAACGCGTATACCAATTTCTTTAACGATTTGAAAAATAGTGACATGCTAAAAAAATGTACGTAATTTTTAATAGCAAACCAAAATTCTATATATATTTCTGTCCATCACTTACGTTTGACGTCTGATCCTCCTCCCTCAGATGCTCGGCGATGAAGTTGATGCCTTCGATGGCGCGGAGGAACTCTGGCGAGAACATGGCCTTGCTGCCGTTGCCCATGTTGTAGTCGACGACGCTGTAGCTGGGCCGCAGCATCCTCGCGTAGCTGTCCGAAGTATAGTCCGAGTTCTTCCGGAAGAGCTCGCCGAACGCGTCCCGGATCTCGACACCGTTGCACTTGCGCCGGGAGTTGTGTTGCTGAGCGCCGCTCTTGTCCGCGTTCGGTCTGCGCATGAGCAGCAGGCGCGGAAGAATACTGAGGAATACCTTGCGCACCCAAGGCGACATGGTGTGTGTTGCCGGTCCGCGGAAGTGGACGTTCAACACGATGACGGTGGCGATAATAGAGAGAGTGACGAGTATCATCGTGAAGAGAAGGTACTTGCCGATGAGTGGCACCACCAGCGACGTCGGTGGGATGATCTCGGCCAGCAGAAGGAAGAAGACAGTGAGCGATAATAGGATGTTGATGCACAGCGCGATCTTCTCTCCGCTGTCCGACGGCAGGTAGAAGACGAGGACAGTGAGGAAGGATATTGCGATCGACGGGATGATGAGGTTGATGGTGTGGAAGAGCGTCTTCCGTCGCATCGTGATGTTGAACGTGATGTCTGGGTAAAGCTCATCACAACACGTGTACTTCTTGAGGTTCTTCCGGGCCGGCACACTCAGCAGATCCCACTCCGTGCTGCGGTAGAAGTCCTTCAAGTCGATGCCGTTCTCGATGTCGTCCAGGTCGCCGACTCCCGCCCGCTCCTGGTCCATGTGCTTGAGGTCGACCTGCAGATATCAACAGCCCACACTCTCGATAATCTTTCGATCTAAAAGTCCATCTAAATTAACATTGTTATATTTCATGTTTTAATATTTGTTGCTTTAGTATATTTATTTACCGTCAGAAATGTTCTTTAACGGGTATTTAACTGATCAATAAATCATTTGATGTATGCATGCATACGTGTATTTGTATGTTTGTATGTTTTTTTGTGTGTGTTTGTATGTAAGTATATATGTATGTATGTATGTATGTATGTATGTATGTATGCATGTATGCATGTATGCATGTATGCATGTATGCATGTATGCATGTATGTATGCATGTATGCATGTACATGCATGCATGCATGCATGTATGTATGTATGTATGTATGTATGTATGTATGTATGTATGTATGTATGTATGTATGTATGTATGCATGTATGCATGTATGCATGTATGTATGTATGTATGTATGTATGTATGTATGTATTTATGTATGTATACATGCATGCACGCATGTACGTATGAGTGCACGTACGGTGACGTCATTACCTGAAAGCCGTCGTAGGTCCACGAGCCGAACTTCATGCGACAGAGCTGTTTGTCGAACGGGAAGAACTCTACATCCATGGTGCAGGAGCTTTTGTAGATGGCGGGCGGTTCCCAGTAGACCAGCCCATCCGGGTGGAGGGTCGCCTTCGTCATCAGTGTCACCTCATAGTTCCCGTCAGCACTGACACATGGCCACGCACACGTTTACAATCAGCCGTGACATACATGCATACATGCATACATGTCATGTTAAAACATTGTGTAATGTTAGAATTGTGTACAGAATGAGATCAGTGTTTCTGGATATCCAAAAGAGTTGTCAATCCGATGAATCCCGGAGACCAATGATACTATGTAATAGAAGAGATAGAACTGTGGTCCTAAGCATTATTATGTCGCTATCGCAGCTGAGGGGCCCACTAATCTAACCTGCATCCGGTCAGTACGCGCAGGCGCAATACTCAATAATCTTCCTTCATCCGGTCGTGTCATCGCGTCGCTCGCCATGTCTCGCACGTCTCCTCTGTTCAGGAAGCTCACCATTTTTCTTCCGACCGTTGAAAGGAACAATTTGAGCACCCACGGCAGATATAATACTAGCTTTCCGTTGCACATCAGCACGGATTTCTTCTTAGTTTCATCCACTTTATTTGACACTATACCATGAGTGATACCGCGCGTTGGAACGATTTTCTGTCAAAGTAGCAGCAAAGACAGCGTTGCGCCGACATTACGTGCGTCTGGCTGCTAAATCGGAGTAATGTGATCGCATTCGGCAGAATCATTTGTCTATTTATCAAGCGGCTTTCTATTTGCAGATGTAATGCTTCGAGTCATTATCTTTCATCAAAAAGCCGGGTCGATTCACGCTCTCGATGCGTTCCGACCCTGCAGTCTTCTGTTCTAATTCACTAATATATTATTTCTGGAAAAAGGCCTACGATTGAGACTGGCGTTGGCAATTGGCAATTGTTCGTGTTATTTTGGTAATCTGCAACCATTGGGTACGTTAACTGCGTTCCTGGTGTAGCGTATGAGATGAGCCCATCGCATTTCCTGTAGATATATGTTATCAATGCACAGCAATGTCACCAATAGCAATGATGGTTTCCTTCTAATAGACGCTACAAGAACATCCGGAAGCTGCGCTAGCGTCCATGCGCAGCAGTTGTCACAGGCTATGAAATATAAAGCGCACAGACAAAATATTTCGCGAATTTCTTCGCACATCATTAACATTGACGTCTGGATTGTCCTGCTCCTCACTGGAGCTTTGACTAAGTTTGCTTGTCTTCAACGTCATAATTTGTTTGGCATACAATTATGGCAAACATTATGGCAAAAACCTGTATCTGCCTTTATGATCTAGACATTAGTATTCCACTGTGGGCGTCGTGGTCTACAGATTTGAATATTTCATAAGGGTTGCCACTATGAAAAAGATATTTCTGGTCAAGCATTGCCATAATGAACCTTTGACAAATGTCCGAACCCTACGTCATAATTATTTTTTTTACAGTTTTGCTTATACATAATCACCAATCCCTGATAACATAGCAAAACCCGAATGAAACTGCTACATAATATTGATAAAATTGTTAGTGAGTTTTATTAGCAATGAGAAATACCTGAAATGTTCAGTTACTCACTTATTATATAGTACAATATCTGGTAGCCAGATCTCTTCAGAGGGCACGTATAATCTGGTCACCCCGCCGTACTCGCTCGGGTTCCAACTCAGCTTGTAGTCAGTCCATGCCTATAGACAAATAGGAAACAACATTGTTATGAGTGCATGCGAACGTGCGGGCGTTCGTGTGTTCGTTTGTGCGTTTGTGCATTTGTGTTTGTGTGTGTGTGTGTGTGTGTGTGTGTGTGTGTGTTGTGTGTGTGTGTGTGTGTGTGTGTGTGTGTGTGTGTGTGTGTGTGTGTGTGTGTGTGTGTGTGTGTGTGTGTGTGTGTGTGTGTGTGTGTGTGTGTGTGTGTGTGTGTGTGTGTGTGTGTGTGTGTGTGTGTGTGTGTGTATGTGTGTGTACGACACGTAAAAATGTAATACTGCGCACCCACAAGACATCGTGAAACAAGAGGGCTGCGGTTTGAACAGTTGGAAGAACTAATAGATACACTGTCAATCAGCCATTTCCTGTTCGTAAAACATACATTCGAAATTCAGGGAGGAAATGGCAACGTTGAGCTATAGCCAGAGCAAGTAACCAATAGTGCGAGTGTCGATGGCATGCCAAGTTGTCAACGCATGTTTTCACGGTAGTTAATGTCTGGCCGTATATAGGTTACATATATAGGTTACATATAGCCACGTAATGTTATGTCAGTCCACACTGTCGTGTGTTTCTAAAGCAGCTAAGTGTCGTCGCCATGGAGAAATTACAACCAAAATGACAAACAGCCAATTTACGGTGTTGCAATGATTTAAATAACAGCTTCTTCGAAATCAGCTTTGCCTGCAGCCTCGGCACTGCTTAGAGCAGTCGAGATATGACTGAATAAATGATTACCCGCGAGGTCGGTGAAAACACGACAAATGAGCGTAACACGAATGATAGCTTCAAACTGCTTCCTCAACTGGTTTAGCATATCGCGACTTCGGTTAGTCCTAATATGTAATGTGTGAATAGTATAAGTAATATCCGCAGTTGGTTTAATAAAAGGTGAGTATTTGTTTTTGAAATCATAGAAAGAATTGACTTTAGTCATTAAATCTGGTAAGGCTCGAAATAGTGGCTATCCACAACGGGAAATAGTGGCTATCCACAACGGGAAATAGTGGCTATCCACAACGGTAAATGAGGTCAATGCTGATGATGGACGTGGTAAATCAACATAACATAACATAATATAACATAACATGATATAACATAGCATAGCATAACATTACATAATATTGCATAGCATAGCATGGCATAGCATATAGCATAACATAACATAACACAACACAACATAGCATAGCATAGCATAGCATAGTATAACATAACATAACATAGCATAACGTAACATAACGTAACATAATGTGTGAAACACTAAGAACACGAGGCGACGGTAAAACAGTGTTTGTGCTCGGTACAGCGGCAGTGTATGTGTCCTAGTTCGAATGAACTAAAACACAATGACTTTTCTACCATATAATAATCGTTTCATTTACAACAAATATAAAGTAGAACCTGTCAAAATTAACCTTTTGCAAGACGTTTCATGAAGGAAGTGCAAAGTAGATTACAGCGGATCAACGCAGTCTGAGTAGCAATGTCGAGAAAACAGAAAGATTACGACCCTGTCATTGTTCCTTGTTCACTTAGTTATCATTGTTTTACCCTAGTTAGTGCATAAGGCCACTGATTTCTGCAATCTTATTTTTTAGGAAAAGGGTGATTAGTCCGTTTCCCAACCCTCCTCCTTTATCCGGACTTGGGGCAAACCAAGGCAAGGGGCCCATAGTTTGTTTATAAGATGTTTTCTTCTCCTAGGCCAACTGCCTGCCAAAGTTGATGAGTTTAGTCTACCCAGGTATGGAATCATAGTTTCCTCCTCCTACATTTCTAGCATGTTGGCCTGAGGCCGGTGTCCAGTGTTTGCATCACGAGAAGGCCGGTGTCCAGTGTCTGCACCACGAGAAGGTCATTCTAATAATAAATTACTCTGCTACGTCGTATGGCGCAATGCTGAACATTGAAGGGGTGTGTTTGTCAACATATTTCAATAGTGAGTTATTAAAGGTAGTCCAAAGTGAACACTCAGCAAATTGGTAGATCTTCATGCTTCGTTTCTTTTGGTGTTCGACTCTTACATCAAAATGTGTGGAATTGTTTACCACTGTAGGATTTGCTGTGAAGACGAGGTTTAATAACTTGCCTTCTCTAGTGGACCAATTGTGAACTTGGATGAGCTGGGCACTTTCTGGTGCATATATGAGGGCATGTTGAGTGAATCGCCCAGAGGCGCAGGTTTTCACGGTGCAACTGCCCCGATACTATATCTTCGCAGAGGATTGTCTGTTTTTATTTTTAGTTTGTGGAGATCTTCTCCAGATAACTGTTCAATTCCCATACGGTGGTTCGATATAGAAAGAGCCTATAAGGTTTTTCTTTTTTTTTTGAGTTGTACTTTGGTCCACGAAATTTCGCTGTCGGTGTCGAGGTTCGGTTCGGCAGATGGTAAGATGTCATTATGTACAACCACGAAGACGCCGTTGGATTAATGTTGTTATTTATCCACGATTCGCTTCTACAAGCAACGTCTGGTTGTATTTATTTGATTTAAGGTTCTACGTCGGCTTTTTTTTTAAAACACTTCGACAGTTCACGCTCATGACGCGCACATTCTTCTTCTGCGGAAGGTCAAATGGAGATGAGCTTGAACTAGTGTTTGTAGATTTTGCTTTCTTGGAATAATTCGAGAAGGTATTGGATCTTACTGCTGGGTTGTATGCTGTTTTGTGGTGGAACCCCTCTGATAGTGAAGAGGGGTTTGAAAATTGGAGAGAATGATTCAGAAGTTATGTTTTCATTCGCAATGGGTGCAAGGAAACTTTGAGAAATTTTAATACATCGGAAGGTGAAACTTGACACATTTAATGTGTAACACCTACAACATAGCCACTGAACGTTTGAATGTTGTAGCAAGCTGTAACCTTCTGTGCACATCTCAAGGCATGAGCCCTGGTACCACATGCTACATTCATCACAACATACAGCCTCTTCAGTGGGCGACCAACGTTACAGCTCGCAGAAACCACAGGGTTATATGGGAAGGGTCATCATGCCTGTTTCTTCCCCAGAAAGGAAGAACACGAGTATTGTCGGAGTCTTGTTCCGTTTTGGATTTGGCCAGGTCGAGTAGGATGAGTTGAAAGAACGGCGTGAGAAAGCAAATACTGCGTTCATTGCGCCAAAGGATTCTAAAGATACTCTGCTGGCGGCGAAGAGGAGTAGAAACACGAAGAGAGCTCCTTGAAACATTGTTTGGTTTCATACACGAAGAGAGCTCCTTGAAACATTGTTTGGTTTCATACACGAAGAGAGCTCCTTGAAACATTGTTTGGTATCATACACGAAGAGAGCTCCTTGAAACATTGTTTGGTTTCATACACGAAGAGAGCTCCTTGAAACATTGTTTGGTATCATACACGAAGACAGCTCCTTGAAACATTGTTTGGTTTCATACACGAAGAGAGCTCCTTGAAACATTGTTTGGTTTCATACACGAAGAGAGCTCCTTGAAACATTGTTTGGTATCATACACGAAGAGAGCTCCTTGAAACATTGTTTGGTTTCATACACGAAGAGAGCTCCTTGAAACATTGTTTGGTTTCATACACGAAGAGAGCTCCTTGAAACATTGTTTGGTATCATACACGAAGAGAGCTCCTTGAAACATTGTTTGGTTTCATATAGGGAAACCAGATCGAGGTGCGTTGACAAATGGCGAGAGTCAGTGACAAAGTGGTGTGGGGGTTCCACATTGCTTGAGCCTTGTCTGTGGCTAGGCTAAGTATCATAGGGAACGTTTGCGCTCTCATGCCCTATTTCACTTCTGTGAGGGAGCCAGCTGGCGGCAGTAGCTGAAAGCGAAATTGTGAAGCGCACACACTGCATACAACTACCACTACTCACTCCACTACAGCACACACTACAAACTACTACCACTACTCACTCCACTACACCACACGCTACAAACTACTACCACTACTCACTCCACTACAGCACACACTACAAATTACTACCACTACTCACTCCACTACAGCACACACTACAAACTACTACCACTACTCACTCCACTACAGCACACACTACAAACTACTACCACTACTCACTCCACTACACCACACGCTACAAACTACTACCACTACTCACTCCACTACAGCACACACTACAAATTACTACCACTACTCACTCCACTACAGCACACACTAAAAACTACTACCACTACTCACTCCACTACAGCACACACTACAAACTACTACCACTACTCACTCCACTATAGCACACACTACAAACTACTACCACTACTCACTCCACTACAGCACACACTACAAACTACTACCACTACTCACTCCACTACAGCACACACTACAAACTACTACCACTACTCACTCCACTACAGCACACACTACAAACTACTACCACTACTCACTCCACTATAGCACACACTACAAACTACTACCACTACTCACTCCACTACAGCACACACTACAAACTACTACCACTACTCACTCCACTACAGCACGCACTACAAACTACTACAACTACTCACTCCACTATAGCACACACTACAAACTACTACCACTACTCACTCCACTACAGCACACACTAGAAACTACTACCACTACTCACTCCACTATAGCAAACACTACAAACTACTACCACTACTCACTCCACTATAGCACACACTACAAACTACTACCACTACTCACTCCACTACAGCACGCACTACAAACTACTACAACTACTCACTCCACTATAGCACACACTACAAACTACTACCACTACTCACTCCACTACAGCACACACTACAAACTACTACCACTACTCACTCCACTATAGCAAACACTACAAACTACTACCACTACTCACTCCACTACAGCACACAATACAAACTACTACCACTACTCACTCCACTACAGCACACACTACAAACTACTACCACTACTCACTCCACTACAGCACACACTAAAAAACTACTACCACTACTCACTCCACTATAGCACACACTACAAACTACTACCACTACTCACTCCACTACAGCACACACTACAAACTACTACCACTACTCACTCCTTTACAGCACACACTACAAACTACTACCACTACTCACTCCACTACAACACACACTACAAACTACTACCACTACTCACTCCACTATAGCACACACTACAAACTACTACCACTACTCACTACACTATAGCACACACTACAAATTACTACCACTACTCACTCCACTACAGCACACACTACAAACTACTACCACTACTCACTCTTCTACATCACACACTACAAACTACTAACACTACTCACTCCACTACAGCACACACTACAAAATACTACCACTACTCATTCCACTACAGCACACACTACAAACTACTACCACTACTCACTCCTCTACAGCACACACTACAAACTACTACCACTACTCACTCCACTACAGCACACACTACAAACTACTACCACTACTCACTCCACTATATCACACACTACAAACTACTACCACTACTCATTCCACTATAGCACACACTACAAACTACTACCACTACTCACTCCACTACAGCACACACTACAAACTACTACCACTACTCACTCCTCTACAGCACACACTACAAACTACTACCACTACTCACTCTACTACAGCACACACTACAAACAACTACCACTACTCACTCCACTACAGCACACGCTACAAACTACTACCACTACTCACTCCACTATAGCACACACTACAAACTACTACCACTACTCACTCCACTACAGCACACGCTACAAACTACTACCACTACTCACTCCTCTACAGCACATGCTACAAACTACTACCACTACTCACTCCACTACAGCACATGCTACAAACTACTACCACTACTCACTCCTCTACAACACACGCTACAAACTACTACCACTACTCACTCCACTACAGCACACACTACAAACTACTACCACTACTCACTCCTCTACAGCACACACTATAAACTACTACCACTACTCACTCCACTACAGCGCACACTACAAACTACTACCACTACTCACTCCACTACAGCACACACTACAAACTACTACCACTACGCACTCCACTACAGCACACACTACAAACTACTACCACTACTCACTTCACTACAGCACACACTACAAACTACTACCACTACTCACTCCACTACAGCACACACTACAAACTACTACCACTACTCACTCCACTATAGCACACACTACAAACTACTACCACTACTCACTCCACTACAGCACACACTACAAACTACTACCACTACTCACTCCACTACAGCGCACACTACAAACTACTACCACTACTCACTCCACTACAGCACACACTACAAACTACTACCACTACTCACTCCACTACAGCACACACTACAAACTACTACCACTACTCACTCCACTACAGCACGCACTACAAACTACTACCACTACTCACTCCACCACAGCACGCACTACAAACTACTACCACTACTCACTCCTCTACAGCACACACTACAAACTACTACCACTACTCACTCCTCTACAGCACACACTACAAACTACTACCACTACTCACTCCACTACAGCACACACTACAAACTACTACCACTACTCACTCCTCTACAGCACACACTACAAACTACTACCACTACTCACTCCACTATAGCACACACTACAAACTACTACCACTACTCACTCCACTATAGCACACACTACAAACTACTACCACTACTCACTCCACTACAGCGCACACTACAAACTACTACCACTACTCACTCCACTACAGCACACACTACAAACTACTACCACTACTCACTCCACTACAGCACACACTACAAACTACTACCACTACTCACTCCACTACAGCACGCACTACAAACTACTACCACTACTCACTCCACTACAGCACGCACTACAAACTACTACCATTACTCACTCCACTATAGCACACACTACAAACTACTACCACTATTCACTCCACTATAGCACACGCTACAAACTACTACCACTACTCACTCCTCTACAGCACACACTACAAACTACTACCACTACTCACTCCACTACAACACACACTACAAACTACTACCACTACTCACTCCTCTACAGCACACACTACGAACTACTACCACTACTCACTCCACTATAGCACACACTACAAACTACTACCACTACTCACTCCACTACCGCACACTCTACAAACTACTACCACTACTCACTCAACTACAGCACACACTACAAACTACTACCACTACTCACTCCTCTACATCACACTCTATAAACTACTACCACTATTCACTCCACTATAGCACACACTACAAACTACTACCACTACTCACTCCACTACAGCACACTCTACAAACTACTACCACTACTCACTCCACTACAGCACACACTACAAACTACTACCACTACTCACTCCTCTACAGCACACTCTACAAACTACTACCACTACTCACTCCACTACAGCACACACTACAAACTACTACCACTACTCACTCCTCTACATCACACTCTATAAACTACTACCACTATTCACTCCACTATAGCACACACTACAAACTACTACCACTACTCACTCCACTACAGCACACACTACAAACTACTACCACTACTCACTCCACTACAGCACACACTACAAACTACTACCACTACTCACTCCTCTACAGCACACTCTACAAACTACTACCACTACTCACTCCACTACAGCACACACTACAAACTACTACCACTACTCACTCCTCTACATCACACTCTATAAACTACTACCACTATTCACTCCACTATAGCACACACTACAAACTACTACCACTACTCACTCCACTACAGCACACTCTACAAACTACTACCACTACTCACTCCACTACAGCACACACTACAAACTACTACCACTACTCACTCCTCTACAGCACACTCTACAAACTACTACCACTACTCACTCCACTACAGCACACACTAAAAACTACTACCACTACTCACTCCTCTACATCACACTGTATAAACTACTACCACTATTCACTCCACTATAGCACACACTACAAACTACTACCACTACTCACTCCACTACAGCGCACACTACAAACTACTACCACTACTCACTCCACTATAGCACACACTACAAACTACTACCACTACTCACTCCACTACAGCACACACTACAAACTACTACCACTACTCACTCCACTACAGCACACACTACAAACTACTACCACTACTCACTCCTCTACAGCACACACTACAAACTACTACCACTACTCACTCCACTATAGCACACACTACAAACTACTACCACTACTCACTCCACTATAGCCCACACTACAAACTACTACCACTACTCACTCCACTACAGCACACTCTACAAACTACTACCACTACTCACTCCACTACAGCACACTCTGCAACCTACTACCACTACTCACTCAACTATAGCACACACTACAAACTACTACCACTACTCACTCCTCTACATCACACTCTATAAACTACTACCACTATTCACTCCACTATAGCACGCACTATACAGCGTCAGAAAACTCGCACCTAATACTGGAACAATAAGCGCTGTGTCGGCCCTAAGCAATTATGACACAAACCATTGTTCAACAGCTTCTCTCCAGAACCTGGAGGTGTGAAGGTGCGAGGCAGATTATTAGGTAGCCACCCTTCCTTGGCGTCGATGTCGAAGTCTGATATATAATTCACGAAGGTCGCTTGTCTAGCGGCGACAAGTTGAAGTGACAATAACGAGAGACGACAGGAGATGGAGGCACGACGTAGTGAATTCGTCGCTTTCCTGCCCACCGATGGCCTGGAGACCGCAACAAGTGTCTCGGTAGTCCGTCTCCGTGGAGAGACTCGTGTCGCTGTCAGACGGTTACACATTCTTCACCGAAGACTGGACGACTCAACAAATTTTCTTTGCATGTTTCCGATATTCTGCTTGTATTATTGTTATTATTCAAGTTTCCCGTAAGATGTATTCTATATAATACTCACCCGTACCTCAATTGGCTATAAGGTTGATATACTTGATACGCTGTGGAGCTGGTGCATATGGCGCACATCCAGTCGTTGACTTTGATAGTCCAGCAGAAAAGTCCGAGTTTTGGGCTGCACCAAATTTTTTCAGTTATTGATTCACTGACGAAACATTCTCACACGCAGAAACGTCACGGGTGCCTTTGTTGTCCCGCAATGTGCATGAAGATTATATTGCAACACTTTATCCATATTAAATTGGTTTGTTTGCTACAGTGACACCTACAGGCATTACTCGAAATAATGTTGAGCCATTTTGCACTTTTTGTGAGTGTAATAAATGTAGCGCCAGCACTACATATAGCGCAAACTTTAAATGTAACACCAACACTACAAATAGCGGGAGCATTAAATTTAACGCCAGCACTATTTATAGCGCCAAAATGAAATGTACCTTATGTACATGTACATTACATATAGCGCCAGCATTAAATGTAACGCCAGCGCTACGTATAGCGCCAACATTCAATGTAACGCCGGCACTACATATAGCGCCAACATTAAGTGTAACGCCAACAGTGTTTACATGTGCCCAATCATATTGTTCAGATTCAATTCAACATTATATAATGTCGGTGTGTCACTAGCCGTTACTTTGTCTACTCTGCGGACATTGAGTCTTTCAAGACAATAATACACTTAACATTGAATATAAAAAAAACGTTCGAGTAATCATTCAATAAACATTTCAAGTTTGACAATGTTGCAAAATCACGAGAATGAAAAATGAAACAGACGGTTAGACAAGTGACAACGTGGAACAACAGGCTTAAATGTTGACGAACAATAACTCGTGACGGAGGCGTTTTGCTCCTGGTTGTTTCCGTTCAGTGAGTCTGTCGGGCGTCCTGTTAGACAAACGTTTTGCTCCTGGTTGTTTCCGTTCAGTGAGTCTGTCAGGCGTCCTGTGAGACAAACGTTTTGCTCCTGGTTGTTTCCGTTCAGTGAGTCTGTCGGGCGTCCTGTGAGACAAACGTTTTGCTCCTGGTTGTTTCAGTTCAGTGAGTCTGTCGGGCGTCCAGTGAGACAAACGTTTTGCTCCTGGTTGTTTCCGTTCAGTGAGTCTGTCGGGCGTCCTGTGAGACAAACGTTTTGCTCCTGGTTGTTTCCGTTCAGTGAGTCTGTCAGGCGTCCTGTGAGACAAACGTTTTGCTCCTGGTTGTTTCCGTTCAGTGAGTCTGTCGGGCGTCCAGTGAGACAAACGTTTTGCTCCTGGTTGTTTCCGTTCAGTGAGTCTGTCGGGCGTCCTGTGAGACAAACGTTTTGCTCCTGGTTGTTTCCGTTCAGTGAGTCTGTCAGGCGTCCTGTGAGACAAACGTTTTGCTCCTGGTTGTTTCCGTTCAGTGAGTCTGTCAGGCGTCCTGTGAGACAAACGTTTTGCTCCTGGTTGTTTCCGTTCAGTGAGTCTGTCGGGCCTCCTGTGAGACAAACGTTTTGCTCCTGGTTGTTTCCGTTCAGTGAGTCTGTCGGGCGTCCTGTGAGACAAACGTTTTGCTCCTGGTTGTTTCCGTTCAGTGAGTCTGTCAGGCGTCCTGTGAGACAAACGTTTTGCTCCTGGTTGTTTCCGTTCAGTGAGTCTGTCGGGCCTCCTGTGAGACAAACGTTTTGCTCCTGGTTGTTTCCGTTCAGTGAGTCTGTCGGGCGTCCTGTGAGACAAACGTTTTGCTCCTGGTTGTTTCCGTTCAGTGAGTCTGTCGGGCGTCCTGTTAGACAAACGTTTTGCTCCTGGTTGTTTCCGTTCAGTGAGTCTGTCAGGCGTCCTGTGAGACAAACGTTTTGCTCCTGGTTGTTTCCGTTCAGTGAGTCTGTCAGGCGTCCTGTGAGACAGACGAACCTACTATCTATTCCGTAGACGCAACAGTGTTGTTTTTCAGTGTCGTGAGCAGCGGCCCGGGCAGCGCTCCGCCAGATTACCCTTGCGTGTTGTGAATATTTATCGAACGTCTCTAGACGTAATCGCGTTTATTTTGGCCGCTACCAGAAGACAATTAACCAAACGCATTCTTCTCTCACAGAGTTCCAATTCCACTGTTTACGTCGTTTGCTGTGTAAGGTGGTCACATGACACCTACCATAATGACCACGTCTGGTCTAGGAGTCTCACCGACCCACGGTGTTTTTTATTAAAGAATTAATAGATAAGCATTCATTGTAAATCGAACCAGATCAGCCAAACATGTAAACACGTGGAAAATGTGGACCACTGAATATATCTTGGATCCACTATCATACCCAGCTATTCTCTGGAGAGCGAACGAAACATTCGCGCTGTCGATGGTTTCTCCCGCTAGACATGCGAAGTTAAACAAAAACGAGACTACGGATGGCGACGAGCCACTGTTTCTGTATTGGATGTGATGTATTGTCTTGTTGTAAGGATTGGCATAACAGCGCGCTGCTGCGTCTATTTCTAGCGTCGACGTCGTACATCTTATCAACACTGAAGATGATTTCCGACAAACATGTAAGCCGCTTTCTTAGACTCGATGCAAATGCCAGAATTTATTTCTAGACCGAAAAACAACTGAAACATGTTTGTGTAGCAACGTATCACAATCGACATGTAACTGTCTGTGTGCGTGCCGTAGGCAAGTTGATTGCTGCACGGACGTGCAAGGACGTGTGCTGGTCAATAGTGTGGTGTATCCTCAACGCAATGAACTAGCCGCGCGCGCGTGCGTGCGTGCGTGCGTGCGTGCGCGTGCGTGCGTGCGTGCGTGCGTGTGTGTGTGTGTGTGTGTGTGTGTGTGTGTGTGTGTGTGTGTGCGCGTATGTGCGTGTGCGTGTGCTTGTGCGTGTGCGTGTGCGTGTGCGTGTGCGTGTGCGTGTGCGTGTGCGTGTGCGTGTGCGTGTGCGTGTGCAAGTGTGTGTGTTGGCGAAACGTCCTACGTGGGCGGGAAAACGTTGGAATCGTAAAACAAAGTAGGAATATCGGAAAGTGATCGAAAGGAACATGACGTCATAGATGCGGCACTCACCTGAGTCACCCACACGTTCGTCGTCATGATCTGGTTCTTCTCGTCCTGGCCAACAAACCATATAGACACGAATTATCATACGCAAGTGTAGCACACAAACGCACACACGTGCAACACACACATACACACACATACATAAATAGACACATGTACACACACACAGACAGACACAAACAGAAACATGCACAATCAAACAAACGCACGAATGCACGGTTGAGACCAGACTTCATTATTTGTGCGGTTAATTAAAAAAGCTTAATTGTCGAAACGGGGCTAGTTGAGCCACCCAAGGCCCAAAGGAGATGTTATGTTAAAGAACGAACACGAGTGTTCTTTACCCCCAAATACGTAAAGAAATATTTTTCCGAGCAAATTGGGACATCGGATAGCTAAAGGCAACATATTACCAGTTAATTGCACTGGTTGCGATTGGTCTATAAGTCTATACTGACTAAGCGTGTAGACTTATTAATTAAGCTAGAATTAGGGTAGGGTTAGGGTTAGATGCGTTGGCAGAGTTGCTGTGAAATGTTAGTACAAATAAAGCATTTACCCAACTTACGCTACACTGTGGCTCAACTTACCCCACACCAAGTTTTAGTTGAGCCAGCTTGCAAGCCCTGTTTGAATCAGTTACATATCAGTATCCATGCGAACTAGATACATTATCTTGGTATACAATGGTTTATTAATAATCATAATTTACGTGAAGAAAAAAATGTTTTACTCATGGATATGATTGTGCCTTAGATATCAAAAAGAATGAAAAATACAAGCTGATAAGGAATGTCACATTTGCAACAACTATGTGGATAATTAGATGTTTGGCGTGAATCGATGTACGTCAGCGAATCACGGAATATGAAACTATAAGGAATATATTAAGTAGACTTTGCAGTATTTACGTCATACTGATTTTTTAAACAGTAACATAATATGGCTTTCGGGTGTTCCAAGAACCGTCTCTATTTAAATCGTATCTGATTCCTACTGTATCGCCGAAATCAAACATTTTGTGACGTCGGCTATACACCACTTCTCGACAGCCAATTACCATAGTTGATTTATGAGTTCTGGAGCTCCCTCGGCTTCCATTCAGCGCCGTACGTCATTGCCAGCATCAGAGTCTCGGTGAAAAATAATAATTGTGACAAGTCGAATTCATTCTACGCTAACTGTCGCGCGCTGTATATTGCGTGACATGTTGTTGAGTACCAGTGCAGCATCGAAATATACACACATTACTTTCGCTTAGAAAATAAAAATGATACCTGCGAAATGTGTTTTAGTGGGAATTACAACATTTACAACAACAAGGTACTCTATGCCTCTCCCCTCATCCCCTCTCCCCTTCTCCACAACTCCCCCTCCCCTCCACCTCCTTCTCTCCCCCTCTCACCTCCCCATCTCCCTATCTCCCCCTCCCCCTTTCCCATTCTCCCCCTCTCCCCTCTCCCTCTGTCCCCTTGTCACCTATCCTTCTCTCCCCTCTCCCCCTCTCCCCCTCTCACCCTCTCCCCCTCTCCCCCTCTCCCCCTCTCCCCCTCTCCCCCTCTCCCTCTCTGTCCTTCTCACCTCTCCCCCCTCTCCGCTCTCCCCCTCGCCCCCGTCCCTGCCTCCCCTCCCCTCCATCCCCTCCCTCCCCTCCCTCCCTCCCTCCCTCCCTCCCCTCCCCTCCCCTCCCTCCCTCCCTCCCTCCCTCCCTCCCTCCCTCCCTCCCTCCCTCCCTGCCCTCCCTCCCCCTCTCTCTGTAAATGAACGGAACAATGACATCCAGTGGACACGTGATTGCTAAGAACAAACTTTAAACTAAGATAGTTTGGCTGAATGTCAATTGAAGATGTATCTTGTCTATCTCGTATCGGAGTAGATACAACTGTGACGTTTAGTTTGCGCCAGAACTTGTCACGTTGTACTGGTGACAATCAGTAAGTTAATGAATTGCAGATGTCCGCTACCAGTCGTCAGTCGGGTATCGACCGGTGAACTCCCGACCGACAGATCTACTCACGACGGCCCAGCCAGCATCTGGCGGCCGCGGCTTCTGCCAGCGAAGATTTATCGACAATAATTTGTTTAGTCGAGTGGCTGCGCCTGGGCGATAACAATAGAGTTATAGCGGCGTGTCACACGGCCACGTCAATCGGCGTATGGCCTCTTTGCAACGCCTGGACAATTATTTCACAATCGGCATGTTCTTCCTACTGCATGTTCACGTGCGTGCATGTGTGTCTGGGTCTATGTGTGTGTTCGTTCGCGCGTGTGCATATATGCAAACACGCATGCACGTACGTACGTTCATACGTTCGTACGTACGTACGGGTTTGTGTATGTATGTGCGTGTGCGTGCATGTGTGCGTGCGTGTGTGCGTGCGTGCGTGCGTGCGTGCGTGCGTGTTTGTTTGTCTGTGTGTGTGTGCGTGCGTGCGTGCGTGCGTGCGTGCGTGCGTGCGTGCGTGCGTGCGTGCGTGCGTGCGTGCGTGCGTGCGTGTGTGTGTGTGTGTGTACTTTACTTATGTCGTCCACTTAACGGGATGACCGTGCTTACGGTTCGTCGTGGCATTAATGGATTAACCCCTCGGATCTAAGTTAATCTTCATGAAAATAACAGTATTGTGAATATGTTATAAGTATATAAAGTTGCACATTAACACGTCATACTTCCTTTTCATGAGACGGTCTCGTCTGTCACGGGACCTTAATAATGACAAAAAGAGGAACTGGCGTTAAAATACGTCAAATATAGCATCAATCTGTGAATTTCCAAGTTTGGTTGCACAAAGTCGTCTGAGCGATTTGTTTTATTTATCGGCTATGTCTTTCTTTATGACAATCCGAGATATTGGCAGTTAAAACGACAACAAAGGTCACTGGTAGTTTCATTGGTGATTACGTATATGTATCGTTGATGAACATATTAACAGTGGTTTAAGTATATAGTTACATATGTGGTGAGTTCCTTCGTGTATTTAAAAAAGCATGATATGGAATTCGTCAAGAAATACTACTATATGTAGTAATATTGGTCGTTGGTTAGGAATAGGTTGAAAAATGCTACACATATAGCGTTATTAACCGATGTGGTGATTTGTTGAAATGCGTACGCCACGCACAATGAAACGTTCGTAATGAACTACAAGCAATAAGGCCCGCTGCCTGTCGTACGCCACGCACAATGAAACGTTCGTAATGAACTACAAGCAATAAGGCCAGCTGCCTGTCGTACGCCACGCACAATGAAACGTTCGTAATGAACTACAAGCAATAAGGCCCGCTGCCTGTCGTACGCCACGCACAATGAAACGTTCGTAATGAACTACAAGCAATAAGGCCCGCTGCCTGTCGATGGCCGATTATACTCTCGATTAGCGATCGGTGTCAGATAATCAGTCGTAATTCGATAACGTTGTCGCCGGACACGCTAAACGCAGACTGACTGTCGCGTGTAGTCCGTCCGTTTAGTCCGCTAACCTTATATTACAGCCACTAGATCAAATGGCCATTACTGAACACAATTCAAATTACTGACCTGTTTCAGATAACAGAGCCTTCAAGTTCGCCAGTAAGAGAATTGGTGAATTGATTAAAAAAGCACAAATTGTAGTTAAGCAATCTAAAATCAGCCATAAACATACTAATTCTTCATTTGCCAACACGTTAGCGACTACTTTGTCAGTTATGCGTATGTTGGACATATGGCACTGTTAGATATTCACCGACAGTTTTCAACCAGACAAACACTTGCCCACACGGACACGTGTACGCTTGATATTGCTTATCAATGGTTGTTGTGTAATTTAGTATAACTTTAGAATCGTAGAATGATCCATTGCTCTCGTCTTTTAGACCATCCAAATCATATATTATGAGGTGCAACGAATATGTGAAACATTGTCTTCATTATAGCACCGTGTTATATAGCACCGTGTTATATAGCACCGTGTTATATGGTATGACGTTTGTTGATTCCACATATATGCTATGTTAATGACTATATTAATGACTTGTTTATTTAATATAGCACCGTGTTATATGGTATGACGTTTGTTGATTCCACATATATGCTATGTTAATGACTATATTAATGACTTGTTTATTTAATATAGCACCGTGTTATATGGTATGACGTTTGTTGATTCCACATATATGCTATGTTAATGACTATATTAATGACTTGTTTATTTAATATAGCACCGTGTTATATGGTATGACGTTTGTTGATTCCACATATATGCTATGTTAATGACTATATTAATGACTTGTTTATATAATTTTCGATCTGAACATTGTGTATGTGCGCATGGTAGTGGAACAAAGCTCTCATCCGCAAACTAGTTGACCATTCGAACTAGTTGACCATTCGAACTAGTTGTTCCTGTTTGGAACATATCCTAAGAAATTATGTAACAGTAACACAGTTATATATCACAAAATGAAAGAAAACCGCACGAGCTGCGTACTATCGGTGTATTGGTACGCTATCGGTGTATTGGTACGCTATCGGTGTATTGGTACGCTATCGGTGTATTGGTACGCTTGGGCAGCAAAATGAATTAGCGTCGCCAACTCGCGAATCAGTCGGTATGTGTCTGTTCAACAGTCGGTATGTGTCTGTTCAACAGTCGGTATGTGTCTGTTCAACTGTCGGTATGTGTCTGTTCAACTGTCGGTATGTGTCTGTTCAACAGTCGGTATGTGTCTGTTCAACAGTCGGTATGTGTCTGTTCAACAGTCGGTATGTGTCTGTTCAACTGTCGGTATGTGTCTGTTCAACTGTCGGTATGTGTCTGTTCAACAGTCGGTATGTGTCTGTTCAACAGTCGGTATGTGTCTGTTCAACAGTCGGTATGTGTCTGTTCAACTGTCGGTATGTGTCTGTTCAACAGTCGGTATGTGTCTGTTCAACAGTCGGTATGTGTCTGTTCAACAGTCGGTATGTGTCTGTTCAACAGTCGGTATGTGTCTGTTCAACAGTCGGTATGTGTCTGTTCAACAGTCGGTATGTGTCTGTTCAACAGTCGGTATGTGTCTGTTCAACAGTCGGTATGTGTCTGTTCAACAGTCGGTATGTGTCTGTTCAACAGTCGGTCACATTTTCGGTCGGCCGACTCTACAGTTCTTGCCATTGACGCACTACTGTATTTGCATATGGCATATGTCCTACTCTGGATGCACAGTCACTTTTGGACGACGTCACAATGTTGCTTTCCGTAAATGAACCGTATTTAAACAGGCTTTGGTGCAGTAAAACCACTACGAATTCCACGCACACAACTCGCAATTCAACAACATCTCTTTATCTTTCGTCTGTTTGTTTGCCCGACTCGCTGGCGCCAGATTGCGCCGTTTAGTCTTTTTACAGTAGTGCTGTCGCCACTGTGCGTGATCCAGCCAACTAGTCACCAGTATACGACATGTCACATGTCACATGTTTTGAATTGGCATATAACGCCTTGGTTAGTTAGAAATAATGTTGAAGCAAAACGTGTTCCCTCCTTGATCTTTCATCTATTACTATTTTCCAAAATGCACGATTTGGCGATGAACTAATATATGTAGTTTACGACATACGGGAATCGCTTTATGGCAGTTAATGACAAGCCTTCTCATTAGTATTTGAAATGTAATGTTGCACAGGTATTGGTCTGTCAAATTCTCGTAAATTTTTATTTCTGACGGTAAATAAAATACAGCAATACATATTAAAGTATAAAGTAGGCCTATAACTTTGCTAGCTTAGATGTACATTGAAATCGACAAATTTAAAGAATCGGGGATTTCAATTATACCAAACCCCAGGTAGCTTCGTATCATTTACGTATGAACATCGCTGTGCATTCCCTTTAAATGTCAAAAGAGACATCAGCAACAAACATCAATAACGTTCACTGAATCGTGCGTAGTGGAACAATAAATTGCTGGACAATTATGACGTCACTCTCCGGTTGATCCGACGCGGTGAGAGTTGACGCAGTCCTAGTTTATTAACTGTTCCATAAAAGTGATCAATCTACAATGTTCACAACTGACAACTTTCTTTCGGTCCGATAAAGCAAGTTGTTATACAATCTACGAGTTTCAGTGATCGCATTCCCATTCGCAAGCGCACAATGCATGACTACGTGTGTACACGCTGGGTAGAGACGAGGGAAGGTGCTTGCTGCCAGACTACGTGTGTACACGCTGGGTAGAGACGAGGGAAGGTGCTTGCTGCCAGACTACGTGTGTACACGCTGGGTAGAGACGAGGGAAGGTGCTTGCTGCCAGACTACGTGTGTACACGCTGGGTAGAGACGAGGGAAGGTGCTTGCTGCCAGACTACGTGTGTAAACGCTGAGACGAGGGAAGGTGCTTGCTGCCAGACTACGTGTGTACACGCTGGGTAGAGACGAGGGAAGGTGCTTGCTGCCAGACTACCTGCTCCATCTTCACCTGTTCCATTTTCTTCCAGCGTGTAGAAATATCTCATGCTTCCAGTAAAAAAAAAAAAATTCCAGCACATGTGTATATATGAGTAGTACCTGTCGTTCGTCTAAACACAACTCGTTTTAGAAGAAGGCTTAGTACAAACCTGTCACATCGTAATGCAGAAATCAAACCAGTTATAAAAAAATATTGAAGGAATGAATTAGTGTAGCTGGAAACGAAAATCAATCAACGTGTCGCAAATATCAGTTAGGACATGTGCTTAATATGTCGTGGTAACAACGCAACTAGATGGAAGCCCAAACAAATAGTACGAACTTACCCTAACATATACATAGAACGAATCTGGGATACGTTACAAAATAGTCAATATGGAATAGAGTCAGTTTAAGTCGTAGATGCTTCAAGAATGTTGTTGCCACAAACTATGCATGGCGTCAGGACGCTTATACATGGACAACGTAATAAATATAAATGATCGACCGGTCTTTAATAGCAAATATTAAACTCGTTCTGAAACTAATATGCAATTGAGTATATTCATGTATTATTTATGCAATCGAAACTTCCTGAGTTCTCCATCATAACATTGTTATGTAACCCATTATGCATATTCCACCAAGTGAAGTATAAATAGTTAAAGTATTTATTATCATTGTACCAAGTGACCCGTAACTTTTTACGTATATTGCATATGTAGACAAGTAGAAGCGTAGGAACAAACAAGAATAATTCACAGCAATATCTCCCATGGTGCACCAACAAACTGTGGGCAGTGAATGAAGACGCCGGGCTTACGACAACCTTACGACAACCTTACGACAACATTACGACAACCTTACGGCCATAAACAATCAAGGCTTACGACAACCTTACGGCCATAAACGATCAAGGCTTACGACAACCTCACGGCCATAAACGATCAAGGCTTACGATAACCTTACGGCCATAAACGATCAAGGCTTATGTCAACCTTACGGCCATAAACGATCAAGGCTTACGACAACCTTACGGCCATAAACGATCAAGGCTTATGTCAACCTTACGGCCATAAACGATCAAGGCTTACGACAACCTTACGGCCATAAACGATCAAGGCTTACGAAAACCTCACGGCCATAAACGATTAAGGCTTACGACAACCTTACGGCCATAAACGATCAAGGCTTATGTCAACCTTACGGCCATAAACGATCAAGGCTTACGACAACCTTACGGCCATAAACGATCAAGGCTTGCGACAACCTCACGGCCATAAACGATCAAGGCTTACGACAACCTTACGGCCATAAATGATCAAGGCTTATGTCAACCTTACGGCCATAAACGATCAATATCTCCCATGGTGCACCAACAAACTGTGGGCAGTGAATGAAGACGCCGGGCTTACGACAACCTTACGACAACATTACGACAACCTTACGGCCATAAACAATCAAGGCTTACGACAACCTTACGGCCATAAACGATCAAGGCTTACGACAACCTCACGGCCATAAACGATCAAGGCTTACGATAACCTTACGGCCATAAACGATCAAGGCTTATGTCAACCTTACGGCCATAAACGATCAAGGCTTACGACAACCTTACGGCCATAAACGATCAAGGCTTACGAAAACCTCACGGCCATAAACGATTAAGGCTTACGACAACCTTACGGCCATAAACGATCAAGGCTTATGTCAACCTTACGGCCATAAACGATCAAGGCTTACGACAACCTTACGGCCATAAACGATCAAGGCTTGCGACAACCTCACGGCCATAAACGATCAAGGCTTACGACAACCTTACGGCCATAAATGATCAAGGCTTATGTCAACCTTACGGCCATAAACGATCAAGGCTTACGACAACCTTACGGCCATAAACGATCAAGGTTTATGTCAACCTTATGGCCATAAACGATCAAGGCTTACGACAACCTTACGGCCATAAACGATCAAGGCTTATGTCAACCTTACGGCCATAAACGATCAAGGCTTACGACAACCTTACGGCCATAAACGATCAAGGCTTACGACAACCTTACGGCCATAAACGATCAAGGCTTATGTCAGGGAAGCGGCACGTATCGCATGCCATCAAAAGCATACAGCGTCAGTGGAATAACGTTGTGAGGGAACACATCAAATGGGTCGGTCCATTAAAATCGAGATCGATCTAACGTCAAAGAATATGCAACGATGGTGTTCTTTTATATAGTTTGGTTATGCAAACAGGATTAGCAGGTTTTGGACACGGTTTTTGTCCCATAAAAGTCACTTTGAATATGCAAAAAAATCCCCAAACGGTTGTAAAAACTGAGAAAAAAAAACAATGTGTACGTCAGAAGCCATCAAAGATATTTGCCTATGTTCTATAAGCTTGTCGAGTACACCGGTTACATGATTAACAAGGATGCTCTTGATGACTGGCATTACAACGTTCACTACAAACACATTACCTCATCAACTGGTTTAAAGATAACTGAGAGCGGCAAAGTGATCATCATCAGATTCCTCTATTGTCGCGGCTACAGTAATGCGATAGCAGCAATATAATTTAAATACATAGTCACAACATATCAAGTTGAAAATTGCACACAATTAAATCCCCATACAATAGTTTGATGAGTGAAATCACATACTAGGAGTAATTATGACGTATGAAATCACGTTTTTTCTAATAACTTGAGTCGGTGGTGTGTGGCGCTAAATTAGACGGGCCACGATGATGTAAGTATCTTTGTAGAATCAGTCAGTCTCATCAGTCAAATACTTCACTGTGTAATATTTTTGCATTTTATGTTAGACATAATTACATATACATTTTAGAATGGCAACAACATTTTAGAATGGCAACAACATTTTAGAATGGCAACAACATTTTAGAATGGCAACAACATCGATAATCAACAATTCTGACATCTGGATAGTTTGACACATGTTGTAGGTGTTGGGCGTCTATAAAACGGTTTGGAGCAGGTTTTGAACTTTATCCTGGTTACAACAGTATACTGCAGAAGTGCACACACAGGCACGCACGCTCGCTCGCTCGCTCGCACGCACGCACGCACGCACGCACGCACGCACGCACACACGTACACACACATACACAGTGTATTCTCCAGCTACTTACGACATCGATGAGCTGCGACAGTCTGAGCCCGAGTTTGACAGTCAATCTGTCCGAGTTGTTTCCCACGGGCCGGATCAGTTTATTGTAGCCGCTCTTC
>OY759273.1:557500-580000 GCA_963662155.1 Lamellibrachia columna
CTTACTCTGGCTCGACCAGACCAAGCGAAATTGTATTAGTCGGTAACGCTCGGCCGTAATGAACTACTATAGGCCCAGCGTCAACAGCGGAATAATTACTAGAACATATGAAGCGACATTCGTTACTTTGGATTATAAAGCTTCTTCACGAATATTTAATTATTACTAAATTGCCGCCCATCAATTACGCCAAAACAGGGCGAACATTGCGAATGCATTATGTTAAAAAGTCAGAGGACATAAATATGAGCCGGATATGCGAATAAGCGATGCCATAACACGGGAGTGACTATTACATAAACTATATACACCACTGTTTATCTACTGACATAGAACAAATACATTGCTCGATTGCACATAATTAACTATTGCATTCACACATTCACCCACGCGTACACATATGAATTCCACTGACATTATCTATCCTTTATCTTTTAATTATTTCGTGGATTATATGCCTTCAAAATGTTGATATAATTTAATCAGTGGTGACCTACCGAACAGCAGATGGAGCGACGCGAGCAGGGGTGTTTTTGTCTTGATATGTTCCTCTCCATCGAATTTAGCATTTAACTTCGAAGGAAGTGAAATAGAGTTTCGAAGCGATGTCGTTTTCGATCTTATTATCATGTATGATTCAACTGCGTACTTCTGTCTCGAAAGACAATGGTTTGCGTCACTCAGGGTGTAAACCTGGGCGAAGTGTGAGTGCCCAGTCACCAGGATATGCCTCTCTGTCCAAAGGAATGCAGATAAGTACATTAAATGTTACAGGAGCTGCTGGAAGGATGACAAGGTTGACATCAAACAGCCAGGGGGGCTCCACTCCTGATTTTATGTCAATGTGTAGACCACTTGCCTACCGAAGCTAATGAGCGTGGTCTGCCCAGTTCATATTGGCACATACAAGGGGATTGGAGTAGTGAAAATATGAACAAATGAAAAACACGATAACATTAACGTAAAGAGACATCCAATTTGCAATCATTAGTCGACAAGGCGTATCGCCTTCCTCCAAAGCATTGTTTTTATAGGCCACAACACAACATTCCAGTACAAAGTCGCCGTTAGTGCTATCGACTAAGCTGTCTGTTACTGTCATTGTTTCATAGGCTACAATACAACATTCCAGTACAAAGTCGACGTTAGTGCTATCGACTAAGCTGTTTGTTACTGTCATTGTTTCATAGGCTACAACACATCATTCCAGTACAAAGTCGCCGTTAGTGCTATCGGCTAAGCTGTCTGTTACTGTCATTGTTTCATAGGCTACAATACAACATTCCAGTACAAAGTCGACGTTAGTGCTATCGACTAAGCTGTCTGTTACTGTCATTGTTTCACAGGCTACAATACAACATTCCAGTACAAAGTCGACGTTACAGCTATCGACTAAGCTGTCTGTTACTGTCATTGTCTCATAGGCTACAATACAATATTCCAGTACAAAGTCGACGTTACAGCTATCGACTAAGCTGTCTGTTACTGTCATTGTTTCATAGGCTACAACACAACATTCCACTACAAAGTCGCCGATACTGCTATCGATTAAGCTGTCTGTTACTGTCATTGTCTCATAGGCTACAATACAACATTCCAGAACAAAGTCGACGTTACAGCTATCGACTAAGCTGTCTGTTACTGTCATTGTTTCATAGGCTACAACACAACATTCCAGTACAAAGTCGCCGTTACTGCTATCGATTAAGCTGTCTGTTACTGTCATTGTCTCATAGGCTACAATACAACATTCCAGTACAAAGTCGACGTTAAAGCTATCGACTAAGCTGTCTGTTACTGTCATTGTCTCACAGGCTACAATGCAACATTCCAGTACAAAGTCGCCGTTACAGCTATCGACTAAGCTGTCTGTTACTGTCATTGTCTCATAGGCTACAATACAACATTCCAGTACAAAGTTGACGTTACAGCTATCGACTAAGCTGTCTGTTACTGTCATTGTCTCATAGGCTACAATACAACATTCCAGTACAAAGTCGCCGTTAGTGCTATCGACTAAGCTGTCTGTTACTGTCATTGTCTCATAGGCTACAATGCAACATTCCAGTACAAAGTCGCAGTTACAGCTATCGACTAAGCTGTATGTTACTGTCATTGTCTCATAGGCTACAATACAACATTCCAGTACAAAGTCGACGTTACAGCTATCGACTAAGCTGTCTGTTACTGTCATTGTCTCATAGGCTACAATACAACATTCCAGTAAAAAGTTGACGTTACAGCTATCGACTAAGCTGTCTGTTACTGTCATTGTTTCATAGGCTACAATACAACATTCCAGTACAAAGTCGACGTTACAGCTATCGACTAAGCTGTCTGTTACTGTCATTGTCTCATAGGCTACAATACAACATTCCAGTACAAAGTTGACGTTACAGCTATCGACTAAGCTGTCTGTTACTGTCATTGTTTCATAGGCTACAATACAACATTCCAGTACAAAGTCGACGTTACAGCTATCGACTAAGCTGTCTGTTACTGTCATTGTCTCATAGGCTACAATACAACATTCCAGTACAAAGTCGACGTTACAGCTATCGACTAAGCTGTCTGTTACTGTCATTGTTTCATAGGCTACAATACAACATTCCAGTACAAAGTCGACGTTACAGCTATCGACTAAGCTGTCTGTTACTGTCATTGTCTCATAGGCTACAATACAACATTCCAGTACAAAGTTAACGTTACAGCTATCGACTAAGCTGTCTGTTACTGTCATTGTTTCATAGGCTACAACACAACATTCCAGTACAAAGTCGCCGTTACAGCTATCGACTAAGCTGTCTGTTACTGTCATTGTTTCATAGGCTACAACACAGCATTCCAGTACAAAGTCGACGTTACTGCTATCGACTAAGCTGTCTGTTACTGTCATTGTTTCACAGGCTACAACACAACATTCCAGTACAAAGTCGACGTTACTGCTATCGACTAAGCTGTCTGTTATTGTCATTGTTTCATAGGCTACAATACAACATTCCAGTACAAAGTCGCCGTTACAACTATCGACTAAGCTGTCTGCTATTGTCATTGTTTCACAGGCTACAACACAACATTCCAGTACAAAGTCGCCGTTACAGCTATCGACTAAGCTGTCTGTTACTGTCATTGTTTCATAGGCTACAAGACAACATTCCAGTACAAAGTCGACGTTACAGCTATCGACTAAGCTGTCTGTTACTGTCATTGTCTCATAGGCTACAATACAATATTCCAGTACAAAGTCGACGTTACAGCTATCGACTAAGCTGTCTGTTACTGTCATTGTTTCATAGGCTACAACACAACATTCCAGTACAAAGTCGCCGTTACTGCTATCGATTAAGCTGTCTGTTATTGTCATTGTTTCATAGGCTACAACACAACATTCCAGTACAAAGTCGCCGTTAGTGCTATCGACTAAGCTGTCTGATACTGTCATTGTCTCACAGGTTACAACACAACATTCCAGTACAAAGTCGCCGTTACTGCTATCGACTAAGCTGTCTGTTATTGTCATTGTTTCATAGGCTACAATACAACATTCCAGTACAAAGTCGTCGTTACTGCTATCGACTAAGCTGTCGGTTACTGTCATTGTCTCATAGGCTACAATACAACATTCCAGTACAAAGTCGACGTTACAGCTATCGACTAAGCTGTCTGTTACTGTCATTGTTTCATAGGCTACAATACAACATTCCAGTACAAAGTCGACGTTACAGCTATCGACTAAGCTGTCTGTTACTGTCATTGTTTCATAGGCTACAATACAACATTCCAGTACAAAGTCGCCGTTACAGCTATCGACTAAGCTGTCTGTTACTGTCATTGTTTCATAGGCTACAATACAACATTCCAGTACAAAGTCGCCGTTACTGCTATCGACTAAGCTGTCTGTTACTGTCATTGTCTCATAGGCTACAACACATCATTCCGGTACAAAGTCGCCGTTACAGCTATCGACTAAGCTGTCTCTTACTGTCATTGTTTCATAGGCTACAACACAGCATTCCAGTACAAAGTCGCCGTTACAGCTATCGACTAAGCTGTCTGTTATTGTCATTGTTTCATAGGCTACAATACAACATTCCAGTACAAAGTCGCCGTTACAACTATCGACTAAGCTGTCTGTTACTGTCATTGTTTCACAGGCTACAACACAACATTCCAGTGCAAAGTCGCCGTTACTGCTATCGGCTAAGCTGTCTGTTACCGTCATTGTCTTGCCCTGAGGCCGTCGGCTCGTGTTCAACGCGAGCCGCTGACTGCGCCCGTTGAACTGGGAGACGTCCGCAAATTTCACGCTCCATTTCGACGGCAGAATCATTTGTTTAAACACAACACTGCGTGAGTCTGCGACTGGAACCGGCTGTAGCGGCCGATGACAGCAGCAGGTCACATGGCACGACAAGGGTTAACGTCACCAATATACGGCACAGTGTCACAGGATAAATCAAACGCGTTCTCGTTAATAAAATATGGCCATCAGTAAATATTACTTAGAAAGATGGTGGACCGGGAATAACCTTAGAACAGGAAAATGTCATGCAGGAAGAACATGCGTGCGTGGGTGTGAGCGTGTGTGCACATGCGTGTGTGTATGTGCGCGTGGGTTAGTTGACTTATTTGCACGTGAGTACATGCGTGCGCACTTGGACAACCAAAGTTTCATTTCTGTGTGTTTTAGTCGTAATTTCCTTCACTTCGAAATGCATCTTCGGAATTCCCCTTTATCGCTCACATGTAGTCCTAGAACTAAAGTTACTCGTCGTTACCAAATGTGCCGTGAAAGTCGTCAGCCGAGATGATATGTCGGGTTACACATAGACAGACATACGTCAGCCAAGACGATATGGCGGGTTACACATAGACAGACATACGTCAGCCAAGATGATATGGCGGGTTACACATAGACAGACATACGTCAGCCAAGACGATATGTCGGGTTACACATAGACAGACAGTCGTCAGCCGAGATGATATGGCGGGTTACACATAGACAGACAGACGTCAGCCAAGATGATATGGCGGGTTACACATAGACAGACAGACGTCAGCCGAGTTGATATGTCGGGTTACACATAGACAGACAGACGTCAGCCGAGATGATATGTCGGGTTACACATAGACAGACAGTCGTCAGCCGAGATGATATGGCGGGTTACACATAGACAGACAGACGTCAGCCGAGATGATATGGCGGGTTACACATAGACAGACAGACGTCAGCCGAGATGATATGTCGGGTTACACATAGACAGACAGTCGTCAGCCGAGATGATATGGCGGGTTACACATAGGCAGACAGACGTCAGCCGAGATGATATGTCGGGTTACACATAGACAGACAGTCGTCAGCCGAGATGATATGGCGGGTTACACATAGGCAGACAGACGTCAGCCGAGATGATATGGCGGGTTACACATAGACAGACAGACGTCAGCCGAGATGATATGTCGGGTTACACATAGACAGACAGTCGTCAGCCGAGATGATATGTCGGGTTACACATAGACAGACAGTCGTCAGCCAAGATGATATGGCGGGTTACACATAGACAGACAGACGTCAGCCGAGATGATATGGCGGGTTACACATAGACAGACAGACGTCAGCCGAGATGATATGTCGGGTTACACTTAGACAGACAGACGTCAGCCGAGATGATATGTCGGGTTACACACAGACAGACAGACGTCAGCCGAGATGATATGGCGGGTTACACATAGACAGACAGACGTCAGCCAAGATGATATGGCGGGTTACACACAGACAGACAGACGTCAGCCGAGATGATATGTCGGGTTACACATAGACAGACAGTCGTCAGCCGAGATGATATGGCAGGTTACACATAGACAGACAGACGTCAGCCGAGATGATATGGCGGGTTACACATAGACAGACAGACGTCAGCCAAGATGATATGGCGGGTTACACATAGACAGACAGACGTCAGCCGAGATGATATGTCGGGTTACATATAGACAGACAGTCGTCAGCCGAGATGATATGTCGGGTTACACATAGACAGACAGACGTCAGCCGAGATGATATGTCGGGTTACACATAGACATACAGTCGTCAGCCGAGATGATATGGCGGGTTACACATAGACAGACAGACGTCAGCCGAGATGATATGGCGGGTTACACATAGACAGACAGACGTCAGCCGAGATGATATGGCGGGTTACACATAGACAGACAGACGTCAGCCGAGATGATATGTCGGGTTACACTTAGACAGACAGACGTCAGCCGAGATGATATGTCGGGTTACACACAGACAGACAGACGTCAGCCGAGATGATATGGCGGGTTACACATAGACAGACAGACGTCAGCCAAGATGATATGGCGGGTTACACACAGACAGACAGACGTCAGCCGAGATGATATGGCGGGTTACACATAGACAGACAGTCGTCAGCCAAGTTGATATGGCGGGTTACACATAGACAGACAGACGTCAGCCGAGATGATATGGCGGGTTACACATAGACAGACAGACGTCAGCCGAGATGATATGTCGGGTAACACTTAGACAGACAGACGTCAGCCGAGATGATATGTCGGGTTACACACAGACAGACAGACGTCAGCCGAGATGATATGGCGGGTTACACATAGACAGACAGACGTCAGCCAAGATGATATGGCGGGTTACACATAGACAGACAGACGTCAGCCAAGATGATATGGCGGGTTACACATAGACAGACAGTCGTCAGCCAAGATGATATGGCGGGTTACACATAGACAGACAGACGTCAGCCGAGATGATATGGCGGGTTACACATAGACAGACAGACGTCAGCCGAGATGATATGTCGGGTTACACTTAGACAGACAGACGTCAGCCGAGATGATATGTCGGGTTACACATAGACAGACAGACGTCAGCCGAGATG
This sequence comes from Lamellibrachia columna, assembly GCA_963662155.1. Classification (NCBI taxonomy): domain Eukaryota; kingdom Metazoa; phylum Annelida; class Polychaeta; order Sabellida; family Siboglinidae; genus Lamellibrachia; species Lamellibrachia columna. The sequence continues at coordinate 564,418 of OY759273.1, forward strand.
ATATGGCGGGTTACACATAGACAGACAGACGTCAGCCGAGATGATATGGCGGGTTACACATAGACAGACAGACGTCAGCCGAGATGATATGGCGGGTTACACATAGACAGACAGACGTCAGCCGAGATGATATGTCGGGTTACACATAGACAGACAGTCGTCAGCCGAGATGATATGTCGGGTTACACATAGACAGACAGTCGTCAGCCGAGATGATATGGCGGGTTACACATAGACAGACAGTCGTCAGCCGAGATGATATGGCGGGTTACACATAGACAGACAGACGTCAGCCGAGATGATATGTCGGGTTACACATAGACAGACAGTCGTCAGCCGAGATGATATGGCGGGTTACACATAGACAGACAGACGTCAGCCAATATGATATGTCGGGTTACACATAGACAGACAGACGTCAGCCAAGATGATATGGCGGGTTACACATAGACAGACAGACGTCAGCCGAGATGATATGGCGGGTTACACATAGACAGACAGACGTCAGCCAAGATGATATGTCGGGTTACACATAGACAGACAGTCGTCAGCCAAGATGATATAGCGGGTTACACATAGACAGACAGACGTCAGCCAAGATGATATGGCGGGTTACACATAGACAGACAGACGTCAGCCGAGATGATATGGCGGGTTACACATAGACAGACAGACGTCAGCCATGATGATATGGCGGGTTACACATAGATAGGCAGTCGTCAGTCAAGATGATATGGCGGGTTACACATAGACAGACATACGTCAGCCAAGATGATATGTCGGGTTACACATAGACAGACAGTCGTCAGCCAAGATGATATGGCGGGTTACACATAGACAGACAGACGTCAGCCAAGGTGATATGGCGGGTTACACATAGACAGACAGACGTCAGCCAAGATGATATGGCGGGTTACACATAGACAGACAGTCGTCAGCCAAGATGATATCGCGGGTTACACATAGACAGACTGTCGTCAGCCAAGATGATATGGCGGGTTACACATAGACACACAGTCGTCAGCCAAGATGATATGGCGGGTTACACATAGACAGGCAGTCGTCAGTCAAGATGATATGGCGGGTTACACATAGACAAACAGTCGAATAATCGTTGTCCACTTGCTATATCGATATGTTCTGCTTTAGATCACAATCTTGTTAAAGATCAGATACAGCGGACGTGCTCCAAGCAGTTACACATCCGAGTAACATTGACATTTACCAACAATATTGTTTTAAAGATTTCCAACCAAAGCAGCGCGCCCAGACGGCAAGTGGACGAAGAATCCATCGTCTAATTGAGAGTGGAAACGTGTTGCCTGTGTTGGTCCAACCTGGTCAGATCAGGGCGTTTTTTAACATACAAAGTAAGGGGCAATGCCCCCCAGCCCTTTCATTTGCCCCCCCCCCAATCAAGCCAACTTGACCCCCCAAGCGTGCCCCATTCTCCCTAACCAGCCCCTTAATTTGTATTATTTTTGTTAGAGCGTTTATTTAATTTTAATTTTAAGTTATATTTCCTGTTCTATAATTAGATGCCAGGTTACTATTTTCGTGTAACTATTTCCATGTTCTATGCGTCTCGGAAGTCGAATAATAATAATAATGGCAGTAGTAGCCGAATTATGATATGTTTATGTTAATGCATACGACACAAGAACAGGACTTAGGAATAACATTTAGTGCTGACATGAAAGTTTCAGAGCAGTGTGGGATTGCTGCTTCGAAAGGAAATCAAATTATATTGCTAATTAGGAGAATTATCACGTATAAAGAGAAACAGCTAATTGTACCCCTGTACAAAGTAATAGTTAGACCACATTTGGAACATTGTATTCAAGCATGGAGGCCGTATCGTAAAAAGTACATAGACAAACTAGAAAGAATACAACGAAGAGCAACTAAAATGTTGCCAGAATTGAGAGACCTTAGTTACGAAAGTCGCTTATTACAATGTGGTTTGACAACACTAGAGACCAAGAGGCTAAGAGGAGACCAAATAGAAGTGTTAAAAAAAGTGAATGGTTATGAGATGTTGATAGGAATATGTTCTTCAAACTTAAAGAATGCAGTAGAACCAGAGGACACAAAGCAGCATTAATTAAGGAACAGTGTAGGTTGGGCATAAGAAAGTACTCTTTCTCACAGAGGCTGATAATGGAATGGAACAAACTGCCAAATGATTGTGTTAATGCTAGTTGTGTGAATATATTTAAAAATAGAATTGATAGATATCTGATAAGGGTGGGCTACACATACATGACAAAATTGTTGGACTCTCGATAAATCAATGGCTTCCTTGTCCACTTGCCTTATGGAACTTGTTGTTTGGGATGGCAATCTTGTTAAATCTTGTTAAATCTGACCAAAACAAAAGGAATATAATAGCATCGTAGTAATAGCAGTAACGCATTGCCGAATGGCTTCATTCATACAGTCCATGTAAAGAACTGAAAAACGTGCTTTGGCGTACCCATAAAAGTCTTTTCTTATTACGACGCAACGACCACTTAGTCGGACGTCAGACGAAAGTGAATGACGTTGTAACGAGCGGCACAAAGACACTTCTCTTCAGCGGCCATTTGCATCCTGCATTATTATCAGAAATGCGCACACTCGATTGACCGCTTAGCATCGCCGACGCGGCGGCAAGACTACATGTCGTGTTTAATGGAGCTTCGACGCCGAGGCGAAGAGACGAGAGGCAGAAATCAAAGTGAGAGGCAACTGTGAGCTGAGCATTTACTCAATTAGTAATTGGCCCGTTGAGAGCCAAGTCATGTTCGACAGCGAGTCGAGCGGGCGGTGGGCGGAACGGATCAGTGTGCACGTCGTCACGTTGTGGACGGAACGGATCAGTGTGCACGTCGTCACGTTGTGGACGGAACGGATCAGTGTGCACGTCGTCACGTTGTGGACGGAACGGATCAGTGTGCACGTCGTCACGTTGTGGACGGAACGGATCAGTGTGCACGTCGTCACGTTGTGGACGGAACGGATCAGTGTGCACGTCGTCACGTTGAAGCTTCTCCGTGGACTACTCATTATGGCAGCAAGTTGGGCAATGTCGTTACTATGTTTTTTGTTTTCCGTCTCCTTCTCTCCGTCGCTCTCTCGCCCTCTATAGCAATCAATATCTCAATATTTTTATATCGCTCTAATTCTCTCTCTCTCTCTCTCTCTCTCTCTCTCTCTCTTTCTCTTTCTCTCTCTCTCTCTCAATGTCGCGTTTTTTTTAATCTTTTAATTTTTTTTTCACTTTGCAATCTATTATATTATATACTCGTTTGTTTTTAACTGTTTTTAGCTTTACGATTGTGATATGTAATGTTTAGTCCGTGTGTTATTGGGTGCACGAGTGTATGTTTGTGCTAACGCCACAACACTACGAATTCATTGTACTTGCTACTTGGTAATTAAACGTATCTTATCTTATTATCTTATTATATATATATATATATATATATATATATATATATATATATATATATATATATATATATATATATATATATATATATATATATATTGCCAAAGAACCACCCGGCGACAAGAATATCTTCTCTATGCAATAATACGATGCAAGATACAATGTATGTCCTGATGTCCATTTGTCTAGTAAAAGTCATCCTCAAATACTGAATTTAATACCGATCTCATTCCTACGAGAAATACAGCGAACATTTCCAGTCACTGAACAGCAAAATAACAGTAACAAGATTACCGAAGGTTTCTCGCGCATAACGTAGACAGGAAACACAATTTAGTTTTAAATTAGCTGCCAGTGTGTGTGTGCATGGGATCGGCGTAATGTTAGTTTTAGATTAGCTGCCAGTATGTGTGTGCATGGGATCGACGTAATGTTTGTTTTAGATTAGCTGCCAGTATGTATGTGCATGGGATCGGCGTAATGTTAGTTTTAGATTAGCTGCCAGTATGTGTTCATGGGATCGACGTAATGTTAGTTTTAGATTAGCTGCCAGTATGTGTGTGCATGGGATCGGCGTAATGTTAGTTTTATATTAGCTGCCAGTATGTGTGTGCATGGGATCGGCGTAATGTTAGTTTTATATTAGCTGCCAGTATGTATGTGCATGGGATCGGCGTAATGTTAGTTTTATATTAGCTGCCAGTATGTGTGTGTATGGGATCGGCGTAATGTTAGTTTTATATTAGCTGCCAGTATGTGTGTGCATGGGATCGGCGTAATGTTAGTTTTAGATTAGGTGCCAGTATGTGTGTGCATGGGATCGGCGTAATGTTTGTTTTATATTAGCTGCCAGTATGTGTGTGTATGGGATCGGCGTAATGTTAGTTTTAGATTAGCTGCCAGTATGTGTGTGCATGGGATCGGCGTAATGTTTGTTTTAGATTAGCTGCCAGTATGTGTGTGTATGGGATCGGCGTAATGTTAGTTTTAGATTAGCTGCCAGTATGTGTGTGCATGGGATCGGCGTAATGTTAGTTTTATATTAGCTGCCAGTATGTGTGTGCATGGGATCGGCGTAATGTTAGTTTTATATTAGCTGCCAGTATGTGTGTGTATGGGATCGACGTAATGTTAGTTTTATATTAGCTGCCAGTATGTGTGTGTATGGGATCGGCGTAATGTTAGTTTTATATTAGCTGCCAGTATGTTCGTGTATTGGATCGGCGTAATGTTTGTTTTAGATTAGCTGCCAGTATGTGTGTGCATGGGATCGGCGTAATGTTTGTTTTAGATTAGCTGCCAGTATGTGTGTGCATGGGATCGGCGTAATGTTAGTTTTATATTAGCTGCCAGTATGTGTGTGTATGGGATCGGCGTAATGTTTGTTTTAGATTAGCTGCCAGTATGTGTGTGTATGGGATCGACGTAATGTTAGTTTTAGATTAGCTGCCAGTATGTGTGTGCATGGGATCGACGTAATGTTAGTTTTATATTAGCTGCCAGTATGTTCGTGTATTGGATCGGCGTAATGTTTGTTTTAGATTAGCTGCCAGTATGTGTGTGCATGGGATCGGCGTAATGTTTGTTTTAGATTAGCTGCCAGTATGTGTGTGCATGGGATCGGCGTAATGTTAGTTTTATATTAGCTGCCAGTATGTGTGTGTATGGGATCGGCGTAATGTTTGTTTTAGATTAGCTGCCAGTATGTGTGTGTATGGGATCGGCGTAATGTTGGTTTTATATTAGCTGCCAGTATGTGTGTGTATGGGATCGGCGTAATGTTTGTTTTATATTAGCTGCCAGTATGTGTGTGTATGGGATCGGCGTAATGTTTGTTTTAGATTAGCTGCCAGTATGTGTGTGCATGGGATCGGCGTAATGTTAGTTTTAGATTAGCTGCCAGTATGTGTGTGTATGGGATCGGCGTAATGTTTGTTTTAGATTAGCTGCCAGTATGTGTGTGTATGTGATCGACGTAATGTTTGTTTTAGATTAGCTGCCAGTATGTGTGTGCATGGGATCGGCGTAATGTTAGTTTTATATTAGCTGCCAGTATGTGTGTGCATGGGATCGGCGTAATGTTAGTTTTATATTAGCTGCCAGTATGTGTGTGCATGGGATCGGCGTAATGTTAGTTTTAGATTAGCTGCCAGTATGTGTGTGCATGGGATCGACGTAATGTTTGTTTTAGATTAGCTGCCAGTATGTGTGTGTATGGGATCGGCGTAATGTTTGTTTTAGATTAGCTGCCAGTATGTGTGTGTATGGGATCGGCGTAATGTTAGTTTTAGATTAGCTGCCAGTATGTGTGTGCATGGGATCGACGTAATGTTAGTTTTATATTAGCTGCCAGTATGTGTGTGCATGGGATCGGCGTAATGTTAGTTTTATATTAGCTGCCAGTATGTGTGTGCATGGGATCGACGTAATGTTAGTTTTAGATTAGCTGCCAGTATGTGTGTGCATGGGATCGACGTAATGTTAGTTTTAGATTAGCTGCCAGTATGTGTGTGCATGGGATCGGCGTAATGTTAGTTTTATATTAGCTGCCAGTATGTGTGTGCATGGGATCGGCGTAATGTTAGTTTTAGATTAGCTGCCAGTATGTGTGTGCATGGGATCGACGTAATGTTTGTTTTAGATTAGCTGCCAGTAAGTGTGTGTATGTGATCGACGTAATGTTTGTTTTAGATTAGCTGCCAGTATGTGTGTGTATGGGATCGGCGTAATGTTAGTTTTAGATTAGCTGCCAGTATGTGTGTGCATGGGATCGACGTAATGTTAGTTTTATATTAGCTGCCAGTATGTTCGTGTATTGGATCGGCGTAATGTTTGTTTTAGATTAGCTGCCAGTATGTGTGTGCATGGGATCGGCGTAATGTTTGTTTTAGATTAGCTGCCAGTATGTGTGTGCATGGGATCGGCGTAATGTTAGTTTTATATTAGCTGCCAGTATGTGTGTGCATGGGATCGGCGTAATGTTAGTTTTAGATTAGCTGCCAGTATGTGTGTGTATGGGATCGGCGTAATGTTTGTTTTAGATTAGCTGCCAGTATGTGTGTGTATGTGATCGACGTAATGTTTGTTTTAGATTAGCTGCCAGTATGTGTGTGCATGGGATCGGCGTAATGTTAGTTTTATATTAGCTGCCAGTATGTGTGTGCATGGGATCGGCGTAATGTTTGTTTTAGATTAGCTGCCAGTATGTGTGTGCATGGGATCGGCGTAATGTTAGTTTTAGATTAGCTGCCAGTATGTGTGTGTATGGGATCGGCGTAATGTTTGTTTTATATTAGCTGCCAGTATGTGTGTGTATGTGATCGACGTAATGTTTGTTTTAGATTAGCTGCCAGTATGTGTGTGCATGGGATCGACGTAATGTTAGTTTTATATTAGCTGCCAGTATGTTCGTGTATTGGATCGGCGTAATGTTTGTTTTAGATTAGCTGCCAGTATGTGTGTGCATGGGATCGGCGTAATGTTTGTTTTAGATTAGCTGCCAGTATGTGTGTGCATGGGATCGGCGTAATGTTAGTTTTATATTAGCTGCCAGTATGTGTGTGTATGGGATCGGCGTAATGTTTGTTTTAGATTAGCTGCCAGTATGTGTGTGTATGGGATCGGCGTAATGTTTGTTTTATATTAGCTGCCAGTATGTGTGTGTATGGGATCGGCGTAATGTTTGTTTTATATTAGCTGCCAGTATGTGTGTGTATGGGATCGGCGTAATGTTTGTTTTAGATTAGCTGCCAGTATGTGTGTGCATGGGATCGGCGTAATGTTTGTTTTAGATTAGCTGCCAGTATGTGTGTGCATGGGATCGGCGTAATGTTAGTTTTAGATTAGCTGCCAGTATGTGTGTGTATGGGATCGGCGTAATGTTTGTTTTAGATTAGCTGCCAGTATGTGTGTGCATGGGATCGGCGTAATGTTAGTTTTATATTAGCTGCCAGTATGTGTGTGCATGGGATCGACGTAATGTTTGTTTTAGATTAGCTGCCAGTATGTGTGTGCATGGGATCGGCGTAATGTTAGTTTTAGATTAGCTGCCAGTATGTGTGTTCATGGGATCGACGTAATGTTTGTTTTAGATTAGCTGCCAGTATGTGTGTGCATGGGATCGACGTAATGTTTGTTTTAGATTAGCTGCCAGTATGTGCGTGTATGGGATCGACGTAATGTTTGTTTTAGATTAGCTGCCAGTATGTGTGTTCATGGGATCGACGTAATGTTTGTTTTAGATTAGCTGCCAGTATGTGTGTGTATGGGATCGGCGTAATGTTAGTTTTATATTAGCTGCCAGTATGTGTGTGTATGGGATCGGCGTAATGTTAGTTTTATATTAGCTGCCAGTATGTGTGTGCATGGGATCGACGTAATGTTTGTTTTAGATTAGCTGCCAGTATGTGTGTGTATGGGATCGGCGTAATGTTAGTTTTATATTAGCTGCCAGTATGTGTGTGCATGGGATCGACGTAATGTTAGTTTTAGATTAGCTGCCAGTATGTATGTGTATGGGATCGGCGTAATGTTAGTTTTATATTAGCTGCCAGTATGTGTGTGCATGGGATCGGCGTAATGTTAGTTTTAGATTAGCTGCCAGTATGTGTGTGTATGGGATCGGCGTAATGTTAGTTTTAGATTAGCTGCCAGTATGTGTGTGCATGGGATCGACGTAATGTTTGTTTTAGATTAGCTGCCAGTATGTGTGTGTATGGGATCGACGTAATGTTAGTTTTATATTAGCTGCCAGTATGTGTGTGCATGGGATCGACGTAATGTTTGTTTTAGATTAGCTGCCAGTATGTGTGTGTATGGGATCGGCGTAATGTTAGTTTTAGATTAGCTGCCAGTATGTGTGTGCATGGGATCGACGTAATGTTTGTTTTAGATTAGCTGCCAGTATGTATGTGTATGGGATCGGCGTAATGTTAGTTTTATATTAGCTGCCAGTATGTGTGTGCATGGGATCGGCGTAATGTTAGTTTTAGATTAGCTGCCAGTATGTGTGTGTATGGGATCGGCGTAATGTTAGTTTTAGATTAGCTGCCAGTATGTGTGTGCATGGGATCGACGTAATGTTTGTTTTAGATTAGCTGCCAGTATGTGTGTGTATGGGATCGACGTAATGTTAGTTTTATATTAGCTGCCAGTATGTGTGTGCATGGGATCGACGTAATGTTTGTTTTAGATTAGCTGCCAGTATGTGTGTGTATGGGATCGGCGTAATGTTAGTTTTATATTAGCTGCCAGTATGTGTGTGCATGGGATCGACGTAATGTTAGTTTTAGATTAGCTGCCAGTATGTGTGTGTATGGGATCGGCGTAATGTTAGTTTTAGATTAGCTGCCAGTATGTGTGTGCATGGGATCGACGTAATGTTTGTTTTAGATTAGCTGCCAGTATGTGTGTGTATGGGATCGGCGTAATGTTAGTTTTATATTAGCTGCCAGTATGTGTGTGCATGGGATCGACGTAATGTTTGTTTTAGATTAGCTGCCAGTATGTGTGTGTATGGGATCGGCGTAATGTTAGTTTTAGATTAGCTGCCAGTATGTGTGTGTATGGGATCGGCGTAATGTTAGTTTTAGATTAGCTGCCAGTATGTGTGTGCATGGGATCGACGTAATGTTAGTTTTAGATTAGCTGCCAGTATGTGTGTGTATGGGATCGGCGTAATGTTAGTTTTAGATTAGCTGCCAGTATGTGTGTGCATGGGATCGGCGTAATGTTAGTTTTAGATTAGCTGCCAGTATGTGTGTTCATGGGATCTGCGTAATGTTTGTTTTAGATTAGGTGCCAGTATGTGTTCATGGGATCGGCGTAATGTTAGTTTTAGATTAGCTGCCAGTATGTGTGTGTATGGGATCGGCGTAATGTTAGTTTTAGATTAGCTGCCAGTATGTGTGTGTATGGGATCGGCGTAATGTTAGTTTTAGATTAGCTGCCAGTATGTGTGTGTATGGGATCGGCGTAATGTTAGTTTTAGATTAGCTGCCAGTATGTATGTGTATGGGATCGGCGTAGTGTTTGTTTTAGATTAGCTGCCAGTATGTGTTCATGGGATCGGCGTAATGTTAGTTTTAGATTAGCTGCCAGTATGTGCGTGCATGGGATCGGCGTAATGTTTGTTTTAGATTAGGTGCCAGTATGTGTTCATGGGATCGGCGTAATGTTAGTTTTAGATTAGCTGCCAGTATGTGTGTGTATGGGATCGGCGTAATGTTAGTTTTAGATTAGCTGCCAGTATGTGTGTGCATGGGATCGGCGTAATGTTAGTTTTAGATTAGCTGCCAGTATGTGTGTTCATGGGATCGGCGTAATGTTTGTTTTAGATTAGGTGCCAGTATGTGTTCATGGGATCGGCGTAATGTTAGTCTTAGATTAGCTGCCAGTATGTATGTGCATGGGATCGGCGTAGTGTTTGTTTTAGATTAGCTGCCAGTATGTGTGTGTATGGGATCGGCGTAATGTTAGTTTTAGATTAGCTGCCAGTATGTGTGTTCATGGGATCGGCGTAATGTTTGTTTTAGATTAGGTGCCAGTATGTGTTCATGGGATCGGCGTAATGTTAGTTTTAGATTAGCTGCCAGTATGTGTTCATGGGATCGGCGTAGTGTTTGTTTTAGATTAGCTGCCAGTATGTGTTCATGGGATCGGCGTAATGTTAGTCTTAGATTAGCTGCCAGTATGTATGTGCATGGGATCGGCGTAATGTTAGTCTTAGATTAGCTGCCAGTATGTGTTCATGGGATCGGCGTAGTGTTTGTTTTAGATTAGCTGCCAGTATGTGTTCATGGGATCGGCGTAATGTTAGTTTTAGATTAGCTGCCAGTATGTATGTGTATGGGATCGGCGTAGTGTTTGTTTTAGATTAGCTGCCAGTATGTGTTCATGGGATCGGCGTAATGTTAGTTTTAGATTAGCTGCCAGTATGTATGTGTATGGGATCGGCGTAGTGTTTGTTTTAGATTAGCTGCCAGTATGTGTTCATGGGATCGGCGTAATGTTAGTTTTAGATTAGCTGCCAGTATGTATGTGCATGGGATCGGCGTAGTGTTTGTTTTAGATTAGCTGCCAGTATGTGTTCATGGGATCGGCGTAATGTTAGTTTTAGATTAGCTGCCAGTATGTATGTGTATGGGATCGGCGTAGTGTTTGTTTTAGATTAGCTGCCAGTATGTGTTCATGGGATCGGCGTAATGTTAGTTTTAGATTAGCTGCCAGTATGTATGTGTATGGGATCGGCGTAGTGTTTGTTTTAGATTAGCTGCCAGTATGTGTTCATGGGATCGGCGTAATGTTAGTTTTAGATTAGCTGCCAGTATGTATGTGCATGGGATCGGCGTAATGTTTGTTTTAGATTAGCTGCCAGTATGTGTTCATGGGATCGGCGTAATGTTAGTTTTAGATTAGCTGCCAGTATGTATGTGCATGGGATCGGCGTAGTGTTTGTTTTAGATTAGCTGCCAGTATGTGTGTGTATGGGATCGGCGTAGTGTTTGTTTTATATTAGCTGCCAGTATGTATGTGTATGGGATCGGCGTAGTGTTTGTTTTAGATTAGCTGCCAGTATGTGTTCATGGGATCGGCGTAATGTTAGTTTTAGATTAGCTGCCAGTATGTGTTCATGGGATCGGCGTAATGTTAGTTTTAGATTAGCTGTCAGTATGTGTTCATGGGATCGGCGTAAAGGAATTTGTATTTCGTTTTATTTCGTACATTGAGGTTCAAGTTTTGGTAGATTTGGATCTGACACGCAGCAATTCGTATTACTATAGTTAAGCGTAACAAATTTAAATTGATGACCCAATCCAATTTGAGAGCTGCGCTGGTGACGAATCTAGACACGCGTTTACACGCTTCGACAGTATTGACGGTCAGTGGGGGGCAAATTGCATTAGTTGGAGTACGAGAGAAGGACGATCATGAGTCAGCGGCGTACACGGAGGCGACGTGTGACACACTGGAGCTGTCACCACGTAGGACTGTCACATTGAGTGTGTTAGTAAGACGCAACAATTAGTTTATAGGCAAGTGGAATCTAATAATACAACTTAGGGAATGGAAGTCGACGGTGTGTGCGTGGCTGCCTGATAGGACGGTGTGTGCATGCCTGCCTGCTAGGACGGTGTGTGCATGCCTGCCTGCTAGGACGGTGTGTGCATGGCTGCCTGCTAGGACGGTGTGTGCATGCCTGCCTGCTAGGACGGTGTGTGCATGCCTGCCTGCTAGGACGGTGTGTGCATGCCTGCCTGCTAGGACGGTGTGTGCATGCCTGCCTGCTAGGACGGTGTGTGCATGCATGCCTGCTAGGAATGTGTGTGCATGCCTGCCTGCTAGGACGGAGTGTGCATGCATGCCTGCTAGGACGGTGTGTGCATGCATGACTGCTAGGACGGTGTGTGCATGCATGCCTGCTAGGACGGAGTGTGCATGCATGCCTGCTAGGACGGTGTGTGCATGCATGACTGCTAGGACGGTGTGTGCATGCATGCCTGCTAGGACGGTGTGTGCATGCCTGCCTGCTAGGACGGTGTGTGCATGCCTGCCTGCTAGGACGGTGTGTGCGTGGCTGCCTGCTAGGACGGTGTGTGCATGGCTGCCTGCTAGGACGGTATGTGCATGCCTGCCTGCTAGGACGGTGTGTGCATGCCTGCCTGCTAGGACGGTGTGTGCATGCATGACTGCTAGGACGATGTGTGCATGCATGCCTGCTAGGACGGTGTGTGCATGCATGCCTGCTAGGACGGTGTGTGCATGCCTGCCTGCTAGGACGGTGTGTGCATGCATGACTGCTAGGACGATGTGTGCATGCATGCCTGCTAGGACGGTGTGTGCATGCATGCCTGCTAGGACGGTGTGTGCATGCATGCCTGCTAGGACGGTGTGTGCATGCATGACTGCTAGGACGATGTGTGCATGCATGCCTGCTAGGACGGTGTGTGCATGCATGCCTGCTAGGACGGTGTGTGCATGCATGCCTGCTAGGACGGTGTGTGCATGCATTCCTGCTAGGACGGTGTGTGCATGCATGCCTGCTAGGACGGTGTGTGCATGCATGCCTGCTAGGACGGTGTGTGCATGCATGCCTGCTAGGACGGTGTGTGCATGCATGCCTGCTAGGACGGTGTGTGCATGCATGCCTGCTAGGACGGTGTGTGCATGCATGCCTGCTAGGATGGTGTGTGCATGCATGCCTGCTAGGACGGTGTGTGCATGCATGCCTGCTAGGACGGTGTGTGCATGCATGCCTGCTAGGACGGTGTGTGCATGCATGCCTGCTAGGATGGTGTGTGCATGCATGCCTGCTAGGACGGTGTAGCCTCACAAATACATTCATTCTTTTATCGGCTTTGCACAAACACGTACACACACATTATATTTTATATATTCCATACACCCCACACCTATCCAAATATGGTTTGTTTTAATAAATCAACATTTCATATCTCAAACAACTGTGTAATTGCGTCCGTTACTTACTAACAACATACTATAAATTTACGTTTTCTATGAACAATAATAATAATAATAATGTACGCATACTTGTATATGACACGTTAATTTTGGGAAAAGTGCTTAATAATGATAATAATAATAATTATATTTATTTATACACTAAATTCCAAAGTAAAACTCTCTTCAGTAGTGTTCACAAAACTGAAATGCTAAAATTTAAATAATGATAAAACATTAAATATTTATAAAATAAGCAAAACTTAAATAAACAAACTAAGCCACACAAAAACGTATAAAATATAAAGTACCATTGGTAGTTAAATAATAAATAGTTAATAAATTAACTAACAAATAACTGGACAATAAAATATTAGTTGTCACTTACACATAATTAAATATATTAATGCATTTCGTCTCTCTCCCTTACCACTTGAACATTTCTAAGTTACTTTAATACGTATGTTTTGTGTTACTACATTTATCTGGAAATAAAGAATTTAATTGAATGTGCCGTGTGTTCTACACTGTGCCTGTGACACTGTGAGAGCGGTCATTCTCGATCCGTCGTCCGTGCTATTGGTGGCGTCACCTGGCGGGTACGTGGCATGGAGATACCGTCTACGGCAGAGAGTGGGTGTCTGTACATAGACCGCTGCCCGTCACCGAACCGTCATTGCCGCCGTCAACGCCGTCGTCTCCCATCGGCGTCATCACCGCCGTCATCGCTGTCGCCTCCCACCGGCGTCATCGCCGCCGTCATCGCCGTCGTCTCCCACTGGCGTCATAGCCGCTGACTCCAGCAGCGACAGCGAGAAATTAATTAACGATTGTCTAAACCTGCATCGATCCGCGTCGCTTGAAATTGTTTTCATCCGCGCCGGATAATGAAGATCTTAAGCCGGCCGCGTCGTGTCGTATCAACGAGCGGAAGTCACTCTCGTCGACCGACAGTAGAGTCGTATCGCACACGACTCACTCGAATACACGTCTCTTGTCTCGCCCTACAACGTTATCAGTGTTTCCTGCATTCGCGTGTTGTGTTCGTCGATACCTAACGCAACAAGAGTCGTGGGGAGGTTGTTAATTTAGTTATCAGCTTAACCTATTGAACTATTATACATACGAAGCAAAAAAATACAACTTATCGGCTTGTTGATGTGTAGGTCTACTGCAATCAGTGGGGTGTCCGTCATAATAAATAGGCCCCAGTTCATTAAATGTGTTTCGTGCAGCGTTGTCGATGTATTTTAGTGCGGTAAAATATGGCATGACAAATAACGACCACGTCATCTATTGTATGAACCGAAACCGGTAGAATGACAATAAGGACGACGAAGAAGTAATCAATCATAACGATAGAGACAAATTATAAAATCGTCATCTCCGTTATTATAAACATCATCATCGCTCACCTACAAAATGGTAGATATGAAGCTCTATCTCCGCCTATCTGTGTGTCTGTATGTCTGTCTGTCAGTATGTCTGTCTGTCTGTCTCTCTATCTCTGTATCACTCTCTTTCTCCCTCTTTCTCCTTCTCCCTCTCTCTCTCTCTCTCTCTCTCTCTCTCTCTCTCTCTCTCTCTTTGTCTCTCTCTCTCTCTCTTTCTCTCTTTCTCCCTCACCCTCTCTCTCTCTCTCTTTCTCTGTTTTTCTCGATCCCTCTATATATGCCTCTCTCGCTGTATTTTCTCCACTTCTCCCTCCCTCTCTCTCTCCCTCTTTGTTTCTCTGTATCCGTGTTTCTCTGCTTGTCTGACTGTCCCCCCCCCCTCTATCTCTCTCTCTCTCTCTCTATCTCTCTCTCTCTCTCTCTCTCTCTCTTGACGAATACGCTCTGTGTGTGTTGATCATCCATGCTCTATTGCAAGTTAGTTATGCTACGTCAGTATTTGATGCGATTCCCGCTGGTTGTTTGTTGTAGAGACTACATAATTACCCTCTTGATATATTTCTGGGTCAGTTAGACAATCCCTTCGTGCCTTTTATTGATTTCCTGTAAGATGCATTAAACGTCTTGTGACCTAAATATACCGTAAGAATTATCCGTTGCTTCAGGCTGGACGTTGCTTCAGGCTGGACGTTGCTTCAGGCTGGACGTTGCTTCAGGCTGGACGTTGCTTCAGGCTGGACGTTGCTTCAGGCTGGACGTTGCTTCAGGCTGGACGTTGCTTCAGGCTGGACTGGCAACATACTAGTCACATCTCTTGAAGCGCGGTCTGACTGAAGCGCCTCCTGGCGATTAAGTGTCACGTCACCTTAGAATGCACATTTCTTGCAAAGGTCACATCGTAGCTAATGTGCCTAGAGAGCGTATACCTACGTGTGTGTGTGTGTGTGTGTGCGTGCGTGCGTGCGTGCGTGTGTGTGTGTGTGTGTGTGTGTGTGTGTGTGTGTGTGTGTGTGTGTGTGTGTGTGTGTGTGTGTGTGTGTGTGTGTGTGTGTGTGTGTGTGTGTGTGTGTGTGTGTGTGTGTGTGTGTGTGTGTGTGTGTGTGTGTGTGTGTGTGTGTGTGTGTGTGTGTGTGTGTGTGTGTGTGTGCGTTGGTGTCCAAATATGTTGTATGTGAACAGGTTATGTAACATCCGCAATCGATTTATTTAAAAAATGCATAATTTTTTTTAAATCATTTAAACAATTGACTTTAGCCGTTAGATCTGGTAAGGCTCAAAATAGTGGATATCCAAAATG
>OY759273.1:585000-600000 GCA_963662155.1 Lamellibrachia columna
AACGAAAGAGACGTCAGTGTAACTGCCCACTTGATAAATGCGAGAATTAACAAGTCATAGTATGTTTGACGCCATGACATTGCAACACACGATAGATACCATTTGAAAGCGATGTGAATTAACGGACAGACTTGCGGTAGTCGTAAAGCAGTATGCGCCAGGAACCGTCCAGGTTACGAATAGCTACGTCAAGTCATTTGGTAGATCTCGTAACTCGAAAACCTGCTTAGACTAGCAATGACTGCAGCTTCATGTTCTTCCGACGTACTTCATGTTCTTCCGACGTACTTCATGTTCTTCCGACGTACTTCATGTTCTTCCGACGTACTTCCTGTTCTGACGTCAAACCACGTCACTGTTTGATTGTATATTGCGAGCTAGTGCACCGTAATCTACCCGATTTGAAATGATATGTTGTAGTACCATAGGCAATGCAGAACAGTCAACACACACATTGGTAGAAATTCCGTCCACCCTCTTGGAGCTATATACATAACTACGTATTCATAAATTATGAAAATCCAGTTAAGCAACACGTGTACGTGTCAGCGTCCAACGTGTACGTGTCAGCGTCCAACGTCCGCCAACATATCCACATCTCGCCACTTCAAAAGTCTCCACATTATGCAAACAGCAAGTGTCATATATATATATATATATATATATATATATATATATATATATATATATATATATATATATATATATATATATATATATATATATATATATCATTATATTGTAAATAGTAGCATAACTTCGAGTATTGTGCAAAATATTCAAAACAAATGTACATAGCATACCGAGACAAAGTAGGCGCCCCAAATATGGTGCTATTAAGTTGAAGCAACTCATATGACGCATTATAATGATACGTAGAAGATGCAAGGATTTACTACGCAAACAAACAGACAACTGCTTAAGCTTCAGTTGGACAATTTAATTTTGGCGGGTTAATAAGACATTAGAGAGAGATGATGGAGATAACAAATTAGATAGGGGTGATGCAGAGAACAAATTAGATAAGGGTGACGCAGAACAAGGGGTGAAACAAGAAGCTCCCCTCTAAGCGAAACGGGACTTTGCAGCGTGACATCAGTTTAACATACACGCCTTGAGCTATCGTGTATCAACGATAATATACAAAATAAGAAATTCATTCAATCTAGTGCACACCCTTTAGCGTTGTCACGTGTTCCTGTAGCGCAGCATCGACACAGTAAAAAATGAACGCCAGTATTATCTGTGCCTCAGTCACAATGTTAACCGCCGCCAGGGCTGCATGGCGTGGCCAGAACCCGGGGATGACCATGACCAGCAGTAACACAAGTGAGGTCAGTGCACTGGGTGGCTGACGTCAGCATTTCGTATTGCGGCGCCGTCTACTGCAAATGGTCTCACTGCAAACGCCAACCTAATGACACCTTCGCGTGACCGTCACGTGACTGTCGCCAACAGCAACAGCCAGACTACCCGAATGAGTCGTGTCGCGACTCTCCGCGGCAGTGAGCATAATTCACCACTTCTGCCGTAGTGCAAAGGCGCCGTCGATGGTCGCCAATGTCGCCAAAACAACATATGCAGCGACATGACCGCGCAGTGGAAGAACTTGGAACCAACGAATGCGCGTGCGCCGTTCACTGCGCGCCGTTGTCGGGCATGCCGGTGATGCGTCGTTTGATGGCGTCCTGATCGACGTAGTCGAAGATGTGTGGCGAGTTGATGAGGATGCCTGCAGTGCCACCTATCGTCACGGCGACGAATATGTACAATTGTAGTCTATCTATGACCATTGCTATATACCTCCAGTCTTCCAGAACCTACAACAAACAAACGATCATGTTATGACCATTGCTATATATAAATATATATATATATATATATATATATATATATATATATATATATATAATATATATGTATGTGTGTGTATATGTATATGTATATATATATATATATATATATATATATATATATATATATATATATATATATATATATATTGCTATATAGTTTTCCAGAACCTACAACAAACAAACGACCTTGTTATGACCATTGTTATATATACCTCCAGTCTTCCATAACCTACAACAAACAAACGACCTTGTTATGACCATTGTTATGTATACCTCCAGTCTTCCATAACCTACACCAAACAAACGACCTTGTTGTGACCATTGTTATGTATACCTCCAGTCTTCAAGAATATATATCAACTACTGCAATCTAAAGCCAAGAAAACAAATGGTGAGTGGACAAGGAGGCCATTGACTTATTGAGAGTTTAACTGTTATTCATCTATGGGTTCATCTGTGGGTTCATGTATGGATTCATCTGTGGGTTCTTCTATGGGTAACCTGTCCTAGTGAGACATCTATGGGTAACCTGTCCTGGTGAGACATATGTGGGTAACCTGTCCTGTTGAGACATATGTGGGTAACCTGTCCTGGTGAGACATCTGTGGGTAACCTGTCCTGTTGAGACATATGTGGGTAACCTGTCCTGGTGAGACATATGTGGGTAACCTGTCCTGGTGAGACATCTGTGGGTAACCTGTCCTGGTGAGACATCTATGGGTAACCTGTCCTGGTGAGACATCTATGGGTAACCTGTCCTGGTGAGACATCTATGGGTAACCTGTCCTGGTGAGACATATGTGGGTAACCTGTCCTGGTGAGACATCTGTGGGTAACCTGTCCTGGTGAGACATCTGTGGGTAACCTGTCCTGGTGAGACATTTGTAAAAAAAATGTTTAAACATATTCACGCTGCTAATAAGAAGATAACTTGTTTCTTTCTTCGATGGCTCTCTCTCTCTCTCTCTCTCTCTCGCTCTCTCTCTCTCTCTCTCTCTATCTCTCTCTCTCTCTCTCTCTCTCTCTCCCTCCCTCCCTCTCGCTCTCTCTCTCTCTCTCTCTCTCTCTCTCTCTCTCTCTCTCTCTCTCTCTCTCTCTCTCTCTCTCTCTCTCTCTCTCTCTCTCTCTCTCTCTCTCTCCCTCCCTCCCTCTCGCTCTCTCTCTCTCTCTCTCTCTCTCTCTCTCTCTCTCCCTCCCTCTCGCTCTCTCTCTCTCTCTCTCTCTCTCTCTCTCTCTCTCTCTCTCTCTCTCTCTCTCTCTCTCTCTCTCTCTCTCTCTCTCTCTCGATCGATCGAAACATGCATGAACTCGGGAGAGCAGCTGAAAATATTCTAGAGAATGTTTGTAGCCTGGAGAAAGCGACATAACGGTATCACCCTAACGCCCCGAAAGCCGCCACCTGTGTAATTTGTATTTTGTCATTTGTACTATCGTGGGTACCTAGTACACTACCGGGTGTAGTGCAGCAAGGCTACGACGACTGGTCTGTTCATAACTTGACGTTTCACAACGATAGTGGCTCGCATGGATACCATCATTTAGAGTTATTTATTGATGGCGATGTACATTGCTCAGAGATCGGTCAATATTCACCACAACGATAGTGGCTCGCATGGATACCATCATTTACAGTTATTTATTGATGGCGATGAACATTGCTCAGAGATCGGTCAATATTCACCACAACGAGATGTCAAGTTATATACGAATTCACGCTAGGAGCCATCAATTCTTCAAACGGATATAACGAATATCAATAAATCGGACGTTCACCTTCTCACAGCTTGTGTATTAGCGTTGGATGTTGAACTAACAAGATGTCGACTTGAAGGAGGTTTTCGACAACAGAAGAAATCGACTTAAAATACTGATTGGCGACAGCTGCTGTTACAAAGGCGACTGGCTGCTGTAGAGTTGATTATGCCCCACATTGCACAGATGGTGCGCCATGCTCCAGTAGGTTAACGCAACTTGGAAAAAACAGAAGAACTTGCTAGAAAAGAGTTCGATAATAAGTTAAAAGTGGTCCAGCTAAGTAAGTGTCACATTTAAGACGTCGGTGTAAGTTAATGTGCTATATGGCATACGTTTGCGCGTTTTAAGCCAACTAAACAGTCAAATATGACATGACCTTTGTTAATATTTAGAACCTATATGATATCAATAACTACATCATACATTAAAACGGACTGAAGACTGACCATTGTAGCTACATAAATAAATAAAATCCCGATTTACAAAACAGCCTAGATAGTTAAGATAAGATAAGATATGTTTTATTACCGAGTAGCAAGTACAAGGAATTCGTTGTGGCGCCAGCACAAACATACACGCTTGCACCCAAAAACACACGGAACTAAACATTACATATCACAATCGTAATACTAAAAACAGTTAAAAATAAACGAGAATATAATAGATTGCAAAGTTAAAAATATATATATATAAATAAATAAATTTAAAAAAAGAAAAAAAAGAAAAAACGCAACATTGCCACTATAGTTATAGCCATAGCGGAAAGATTTAAATCTAGCGAAATTACGCTGATTAAATCCCGGCAGATAGAAATGAGGAAATTAAATTACAGTATAATGCGATATGTTAGCTCCTCAGAATGTCAATCATATTCATCATTATATCAGTCATCATTATATCAGTCATCATTCTATTAGTCATCATTATATCAGTCATCATTCTATCAGTCATCATTCTATCAGTCACCATTCTATTAGTCATCATTATATCAGTCATCATTATAATCGGATGCAATATTATTTCTCCTGCAGTCGTTATTTTATGGTTGTTTCTCAATGCAAGAAATGTCCCATTCCTGCAGTTAGTCGTTGTCGCAATGAATGACCGAGGTCCGACCGATTCTAACTGGAAAGTGGAACATCAGAAAGTAGGTTGACAGAATATCAGCGCCTGTGGACTAAGACATGGACATCATATCAGGAGACCACCGACCAGACAGAGAGTAGGTCATCGCATGACACCCACCTAAGAGTCACCGCCAGGAGGGCACAGCCCAGACAGTCGTCGCCCGACACCCACCAACGGGTCACTGCCAGGAGACCACAGCCGAGACAGTCATCGCCCGACACCCACCCACGGGTCACTGCCAGGAAATCACCGCCTAGACAAAGAGTAGGTCATCGCCCGACACCCACCCAAGAGTCACCGCCAGGAGGACACCGCCCAGACAGTCATCGCCCGATACCCACCCACGGCTCACTGCCAGGAGACCACCGCCCAGACGAAGAGTAGGTCATCGCCCGATACCCACCCAAGAGTCACCGCCAGGAGGGCACCGCCCAGACAGTCATCGACCGACACCCACCCACAGGTCACCGCTAGGAGGGCACCGCCCAAACAGTCATCGCCCGACACCCACCCACAGGTCACCGCCCAGGTAATTAGTAGGTGTGAGCCGCGATATCCACAACTAATTTAGTTCAAAATAATACTTACCCGGCAGTGCAAGTATACGACACCCACACTTTCACTACCAAGTATACGACACCCACACTTTCACTACCAAGTATACGACACCCACACTTTCACTACCAAGTATACGACACCCACACTTTCACTACCAAGTATACGACACCCACACTTTCACTACCAAGTATACGACACCCACACTTTCACTACCAAGTATACGACACCCACACTTTCACTACCAAGTATACGACACCCACACTTTCACTATCAAGTAAACGACACCCACACTTTCACTACCAAGTATACGACACCCACACTTTCCCTACCAAGTATACGACACCCACACTTTCACTACCAAGTATACGACACCCACACTTTCACTATCAAGTAAACGACACCCACACTTTCACTCGTGATGGGTCGACGGACACCCGACTCGTCCGCACGCATGCACGCTCGCAAGTGGTCGCACGGTGCTACGTTTGGCCCGACTCTTGCGGCTGGCGTCGCTTCAGCCGACGGCGCTGTCTCGATAGAGGAGGGCAAACCATTCGCCACTAAGCTCATGTAAGGAAGGACCGTATACAAGTGTGTTTGCACCAATATATTCTTTCATTGTCAATGGTTTATGTATTTTAGCTTTTATAGTCGTAACAGTTATGGTCAGGTTGCTCGAAATGATGCTCATGATCGAGATGACGACGACGATGATGCCGATTATAGTTACTATGAGGATGATGGTTGAAAAATCCGTAACACCACGAATAACAATTGTTACAATCATCGCCATCGTAACACCACGAATAACAATTGTTACAATCATCGCCATCGTAACACCACGAATAACAATTGTTACAATCATTATTATCGCCATCGTAATAATTAATGTGCGTAAGTTACAGTAAAACGTCAGATTCATTATGTGGCACTGTCAATGACCTGGAAGTAGCTGGTGAGTTGAGTCGACACAGATAAGTTGTCTCAAGTGTCGGAGTGACCGTCGTGCCTCGTCCGTGCCACTTCCAGCCTCGGCCGGACAACTGACCGACTGATTAGGAGTAATTAACGACTGTGTGTCCGCGTGCACAAACCACAGGCGACAGATAGCGTGAACAGACGGCGGGTGACCGCGTCGACGATATTGTGTGGACGGCGCACATACTGTGTAGGAAGAGGGTTAGAACGACTTGACGGATGGAATAGCCTACCTGGATAAAACCTAGAAACAGCTTCGATACCACTTCGATGCCACCTGGATGCCACCTTCATACCACCTAGAAACCACATCAATACCACCTCGATATCATATCGATACCTCTCGATACCATCTCGATGCCATATCGATATCATCTCCATACCATCTCCAAACCATCTACAAACCATCTCCATACCATATGCAGTGTCAGTTAAATGCAGACACATAATCGCGACTAAATATACAACGAATGGTCCGGCTTTTTACATGATGTCTGGAAGCTTTTGTTGATTGTAATATTTGTCATTCACCATCGTGAGATAGTCATATATATATATATATATATATATATATATATATATATATATATATATATATATATATATATATATATATATATATATATATATATATATATATGTATATATATATATATTATATTATATATATATATATATATATATATATATATATATATATATATATATATTATATATATATATATATATATTTATATATATATATATATATATATATGTATATATATATATATATATATATATTATATATATATATATATAATTTTATATTTCTATATGTGTATATAAACGGTGTTACTGTTACTGATTATCACGTCGAGTAGCTTTGTCCCAAACAACATTAAAAAATGTATTCATATGTTGATAGATGCAGTTGACAAGACGAAAGATATGACTGCAGCAAGACCGTTACACAAATACAGCCAACTATGGGACAAAACACACGGCACAGCTGGTCATCCGTGACAATATTACCTGGTGGATAACTTTAACTGTTGAAGATTTATGCATTATAGTTGTCGCCACATCGCCACCGCGCGGCGAGAGAACACAACAATTAAAGCGTTGTCAACGCAGGCAGTGCGTCGAGGCGATGACGTTTTTTCTTATTAAACAATAGCAACCCATGAGTCATGATCGTTTCGTTAAATTGATAACACAATTTCACCGATATATCGCTTCGTATAAACGCAGCTTAAAGCTGAGCTGTGTTTACAAGAAGCGACGCTCCTTCAATGGCATTACCCTGAAACATTGCCCTGAAACATAACCCTGAAACATTGCCCTGAAACATTGCCCTGAAACATTACCCTGAAACATTGCCCTGAAACATTACCATGAAACATTACTCTGAAACATTACCATGAAACAAATCAAACCCACGTGAACCGATTGTTCGATTACCTCACGAAAAAGCCACTGATCCGGGCTGGATATTTCTTAAATGTCCGATACCATTTTCGGAATCAGTATTCATGTTTACGAAGTCAACGTCTGTGCTGAGATTAGAATGTCTGTTGTATGTGACGTAATTCTTCGTCAAACATTAAGTCATAAAGTGCGTTGATGGATGGATGCGACGACTGCGCAGATTGTCAGACACAACGCTTTATTGTCTAAGATTGAATTCGATAGAACCAGAGTTCGCCGAATTCGTAACCCGGACGTGCTTATCGTCTGGATCACAGCTTTAACGAACGACCAGCGCTCGTTCTACAGTTTAAATACGACCTGACAGTCAATAAGACAACACCGCGGGTTCGGTAGCAAACAGCAGCCGGAATCTCGACCGAGCGGACTACGGTTTGGTTTCGTTAGATAAATATGAATTTTTTTATATTCCTAATGCATGATATGTAATTAAATAATGACATTAATTTCCCGGTATCTGACTGTGACAAAGCGTACAAGGTTATGCACATGTCATATAGTGACTGTCACAAATATCTATGTTGACGTTAGTCGATACGTCGCCTGTATCACGTGGTTCTTACGCAAATAAGAAATTATGTTACGCGCGTTTCATTGTCTGAAACGGCGAAAGAAATAATAATGACAACAACAAAAATAATAACACAAACACTTATGTGGTCTTAATCCTCGGAAATCCGGGCACAGACGCGCATCAAAACAAAAGGGTTAGACAATCTCGAAATCGATATACAGTGCTAAAGTTGTCAACAGATGGTGAATACACGAGTGAGCTGACGGCGCATCGTCGGCATCCATTGAAGACAAGCCCGACTGCTGGAGGTTTATTGACTGATTACAAATTAATTACTATAGGGCTAGATAACCAGTCAAGGAAATGGTGCTGTTCTTACCTCGGCATAGTCATCTTCGTTCTTGAGATGTGCGGCAATGAAGCGCACGGCCTCGATGGCTTTATGTGTCTCCGGCGTCATCCTGAAGCCTGCCGACTCGGCACTGCCGCCGGCGGCGTCCTGGTCGGGCCGGCCGGGCTCGCAGGAGGAGTTCGTGTGCACTCGGTTGTTGGTCGGGTGCATCTCCGCCAGCTCGATGTCCGAGCGGGCGTTCGACGAGTACTGCTGTCTGATCTGGGCCATGCTGTCCGCCGCAGTGGCCCGGCCCTGGGCGACCCGTGTGTACGCCTTCTCCGTCCACCGGTCGTCGTGGTTCGGGCGCCGCATGAACAACAGCTTGGGAAGGTAGTTGAGAAAGACGACGCGAACCCACCGAGACATGCGGTGGGTGCGGGGAGTGCGGAAGTTCCAGTTGATGATGATGACGGTGATAAAGATCGTGAATATGTTCATGATGAAGGTGAACAGCAGGTACTTAGCAATGAGCGGGATGCTGATGGAGGTCGGCGGGAGGATCTTAGAGACGAGCAGCAAGAATACGACCAAAGCGAGCAGGATCGATATACACATCGTCATCTTCTCGCCGGCGTCGGCCGGCAGATAGAAGACGGACACGCTGAGGAAGGAGATGAGAACGCACGGTATGATGAGGTTGACGGTGTAGAACAACGTCTTGCGGCGGATCTGAAGCGTGAAGGTCATCTTCTTCTTGATGTGACCGTCCACGCGGTCCGTCGAGTTCTCCAGCTTCCCTGGACAGTTGATAATGTCCCACGTGCCGCTGTTCACGTAGTCACTCAAGTCGACGCGGTCCTTGTCTTCGTAGTACCGCAGTCCCACCTACAACCCGCGTGTACAGCACACTAGGAATATCGCTTTATCCTTACAGGAACAAAACCAAGTGAGGAAGTGATGTAAATAAAATGTATTGTATCACCTCTGTCAGAACTTTAATTTATTTGCAGATTTTGCACTCTTTATTTCATTTGGTAAACTCGTAAGGCTTGTCAAGAAGTATCTCAATTTCAGTTGCATACAACTGTGTATAGCAATTTGTGTCGACATTTCACAGGAGAGACAGGATAACAGCAAACCAATCGTTTATGCCACTCTGCCAGCCGTCCATTTTGAATTTAAATTAAGTTGTGGCAGTAGTAATATGGTGAGTGGGGCCACTTATGGGGAGTGTGGCGCCACTGCTGTGGAGTATGGAGTGTGGTGTGTAGTGCCACTGTTGGGAGTGTGGTGTGTGGCGCCACTGTTAGGAGGGTGGTGTGTGGTGCCACTCTTGGTAGGGATGTGTGTGGTGCCACTGTTGGAGTGTGTGGTGTGTGGTGCCACTGTTGGGAATGTGGTGTGTGGTGCCACTGTTGTGGAGTGTGGTGTGTGGTGCTACTGTTTTGGAGTGTGCTGTGTGGTGTTAGTTTTGGAAGTGTGGTGTGTGGCACCATTGTTGGCAGTGTGGTGTGTAGAGCCACTGTTGTGGAGTGCGGGGTGTGGTGCCACTGTTGGTAGGGTGGTGTGTGGTGCCACTATTGGTAGGGTGATGTGTGGTGCCACTGTTGTGGAGTGTGGTGCGTGATTCCACTATTGGTAGGGTGGTTTGTGGTGCCATTGTTGGGAGTGTGTTGTGTGGTGCCACTGTTGGTAGGGTGGTGTGGTGCCACTGTTGGGAGTGTGGTGCCACTGTTGTGGAGTGTGGTGTATGGTGCCACTGTTTTGGAATGTGGTGTGTGGTGCCACTGTTGGATATGTGGTGTGTGGCACCACTGTTGGGAGTGTGGATCCACTTTTGGCAGTGTGGTGTGTGGTGCCACTGTTGTGGAGTGTGGTGTGCGGTGCCACTGTTGGTAGGTTGGTGTGTGGTGCCACTGTGGATAGGGTGGTGTGTGATGCCACTATTGGTAGGGCGGTGTGTGGTGCCACTGTTGGGAGTGTGGTGCGTGGTGCCACTGTTGGGAGTGTGGTGCCTCTGTTGAGTGTGTGATGTGTTGTGCCACTGTTGTGGACTGTGGTGTGTGATGCCACTGCTGGAAATGTGGCGTGTGGTGCCGCTGTTGGTAGGGTTGTGTGCTGCCACTGTTATGGAGTGTGGTTTGTGGTGCAACTGTTGGTAGGGTGATGTGTTGTGCCACTGTTTGGAGGGTGCTGTGTGGCGCCACTGTTGGGAGGGTGGTTTGTGGCGCCACTGTTTTGGAGTGTGGTTAGTGGCGCTACTGAAGTTTCCCGACCTGGTCCCCGTTGAAAGTCCACGATCCGAACTTCATCTCACACTCCTGCTCGTCGAAGGGGAAGTACTTGACGTCGATACGACAGGAGCTCTTATAGATGGCGGGCGGGATCCAAAGCACCGAGCCTGTGTGGCTGATGACTACGCTCGGCTTGTAGGACACCTCGTAGCGGCCGTCGGCACTGCAGCGGGAGAGGACGGGGGTTAGGACAAAGACACGGCACTGCAGCGAGAGAGGACGGGGGTTAGGACAAAGACACGGCACTGCAGCGGGAGAGGACGGGGGTTAGGACAAAGACACGGCACTGCAGCGGGAGAGGATGGGGGTTAGGACAAAGACACGGCACTGCAGCGAGAGAGGACGGGGGTTAGGACAAAGACACGGCACTGCAGCGGGAGAGGACGGGGTTTAGGACAAAGACACGACACTGCAGTGGGAGAGGACGGGGGTTAGGACAAAGACACGGCACTGCAGCGGGAGAGGACGGGGTTTAGGACAAAGACACGGCACTGCAGCGGGAGAGGACGGGGGTTAGGACAAAGACACGGCACTGCAGCGAGAGAGGACGGGGCTTAGGACAAAAACACGGCACTGCAGCGAGAGAGGACGGTGGTTAGGACAAAGACACGGCACTGCAGCGGGAGAGGACGGGGGTTAGGACAAAAACACGGCACTGCAGCGAGAGAGGACGGTGGTTAGGACAAAGACACGGCACTGCAGCGGGAGAGGACGGGGGTTAGGACAAAGACACGACTATGGTAACGCAACTACCACGACACAGTGTGAAAACCTCAAAAACACAAAACTGACAAATGCATGTGACGGGCGGGTTACATCTACATACACAGTTGTTGGTTTCCATATATCTGAAGCTTATTGCTTTGGGTGGAAATCTTGTTAAATCTTAATACGACTACACTCATTTTACCAGCCATACTCAACTACGTTGGTTTAATATGCGTTTTTTCAAAGTATCAGTGTTTGCACAGGTACTTTTATGTATCTCCAAATAATGACATGTGACTCTCATTGAATGTAGTTGTCTTTACTACAGGATTCACGTCTACAGTTCCGAGTATAACTCTAGTCGATCTTCTTCAGCTGCGAGGAACGTATTACGACGTGCAACTGTGAATACAATACAATAACCAGTTTAGCTGCATTTAAGCGATATCGGTATTGATTACAATGATACAACAATAAAAATGCGAAATACTTTCCACTCAATATTCTGCATAATCTGCTGCGTAGCCTACAAACGATACTAACGTAACCTACAAACGATACTAACGAAACCTACAAACGATACTAACGTAACCTACAAACGATACTAACGTAACCTACAAACGATACTAACGAAACCTACAAAAGATACTAACGTAACCTACAAACGATACTAACGTAACCTACAAACGATACTAACGTAACCTACAAACGATACTAACGTAACCTACAAGCGATACTAACGTAACCTACAAACGATGCTAACGAAACCTACAAAACGATGCTAACGTAACCTACAAAACGATACTAACGTAACCTACAAACGATACTAACGTAACCTACAAACGATACTAACGTAACCTACAAACGATACTAACGTAACCTACAAACGATGCTAACGAAACCTACAAACGATACTAACGTAACCTACAAACGATACTAACGTAACCTACAAACGATGCTAACGAAACCTACAAACGATACTAACGTAACCTACAAACGATACTAACGTAACCTACAAACGATACTAACGTAACCTACAAAAGATACGTAACAATATAATTATCCAATACGTGACAATTGTGACTGTGACTAAAAAACAAATGTCGTATTTGCATGGAACTCACAACTTTTACATGCAGAACAGTTCATTAGCCAATGACTGCGCAATAACTACGCACTGTTATCTAAAAATAAAATGTGTTATTCTACAAATTAACTACCAACAATGCGTTATGTTGGCAAGAAGACAAGACAAGACAACATCCGCCAGAGACCACATTCGTTCTTGGCAATAGCGACTGCACCATATGTCATCATTTAGCAAGGACGATCGTTATTACTTTGCAACCACGTTTTGTATCATTAAGCAACCATAAATGTCACGGAGACGCCACTAAACCGACTACTGGACTCGTGACAAATGAAGTAGAGACGACAGGCACTCGCGCTATTGATGACCGGGGACATTGCTGAGCAGATTACGACAAGAGACGCACTGTGATGACACACTGACCTCAGAGAACTAAAGGTGACACCAGGACCATGAACCCTCTCCTACCAATCATGTTGCTGTGTCCGTTGTTATTTACACCCCAGCAAGCACAACAGTGAATCATAGAAACAGTCAGACTTGCTTGTTAAACAGAACGATGTCCGGTTTCCATACTTTCTCTGGCAAGATTCGGATCTTCTGAATTCCGCCGTAGACGGCTGGATTCCACTCCAACTGGTAGTCTTGCCACACCTGCAAACAGATTACCCGTGGTTAAACGCTCACTAATAGACAAAACATATGGCTTTTTTGAAAGACAAGCAATTGGCATCCGGCTGCTGACAACTGCAAGTGACAGAATTGTGTGGAGGGCCATAGTTAACAACGTCGCCAGACTTGACATCCGAAGAACAGGAAGATAGGTTATAGGCTAAACATGTGAGAGAATTGTGTGGAGGGCCATAGTTAACAACGTCGCCAGACTTGACATCTGAAGAACAAGAAGATAGGTTATAGGCTAAACATGTGAGAGAATTGTGTGGAGGGCCATAGTTAACAACGTCGCCAGACTTGACATCCGAAGAACAGGAAGATAGGTTATAGGCTAAACATGTGAGAGAATTGTGTGGAGGGCCATAGTTAACAACGTCGCCAGACTTGACATCTGAAGAACAAGAAGATAGGTTATAGGCTAAACATGTGAGAGAATTGTGTGGAGGGCCATAGTTAACAACGTCGCCAGACTTGACATCTGAAGAACAAGAAGATAGGTTATAGGCTAAACATGTGAGAGAATTGTGTGGAGGGCCATAGTTAACAACGTCGCCAGACTTGACATCTGAAGAACAAGAAGATAGGTTATAGGCTAAACATGTGAGAGAATTGTGTGGAGGGCCATAGTTAACAACGTCGCCAGACTTGACATCTGAAGAACAAGAAGATAGGTTATAGGCTAAACATGTGAGAGAATTGTGTGGAGGGCCATAGTTAACAACGTCGCCAGACTTGACATCTGAAGAACAAGAAGATAGGTTATATGCTAAACATGTGAGAGAATTGTGTGGAGGGCCATAGTTAACAACGTCGCCAGACTTGACATCTGAAGAACAAGAAGATAGGTTATAGGCCAAACATGTGAGAGAATTGTTTCGAGGGCCATAGTCGACAACGTCACCAGACGAGTATTACAGACCAGTGAGTTTAACATCAGTTGTATGTAAACTACTCGAAACATTAATCACAGACCACATGGTGGAATTCCTTGTGAAACGTAAATTACTAAATACATATCAACATGGGTTCCTAAAAGCAAGGTCATGTCTAACCAATCTCTTATGTTTTTTGGAAGAAATTTCAAAGTGGGTAGCTGAAGGGTCACCAGTGGATGTTGTCTACTTAGATTTTCAGATAGCTTTTGATAAAGTGCCACACGAAAGATTGATACTTAAACTAAAAGCCCATGGCATAGGTCACGATGTAATCAACTGGATAGAAAAGTGGCTTACACAAAGAAGACAGAGAGTAATAGTAGACGGTGAGATTTCAAACTGGAAATCGGTTTTGAGTGGGGTACCACAGGGATCAGTATTAGGCCCTATACTGTTTTTAATATATATATAAATGATCTAGAAGATGACATGTCTAGCAAAGTACTAACATTTGCAGATGACACAAAAGTATTCAGAAAGGTTACAAATGATACAGATAAACAAAGTTTACAGGATGATCTATATAAATTAGTTAAATGGTCAGAAAAATGGCAAATGTTATTCAATTTTGGGAAGTGCAAATGTATACACATAGGGCATGGAAACATGGACGAAGAATATAAAATGGGGGATGCTCTACTAGGTAGAACCACACAAGAAAAGGACTTAGGAGTAACATTTAGTGCTGACATGAAAGTTTCAGAG
>OY759273.1:605000-608741 GCA_963662155.1 Lamellibrachia columna
ACGTCATTATAACATAACACGTTATGTTATAATGTACCTACGTCATTATAACATAAAACATTGGTATTAGTATTATCACGTTTTAATGCTAGTTGTTTTAATAAATACTATAAGTAAATGTGTTATTGTTTGTTCTCTCTGTTGAACTCCAAATGCGTATATGTGTGAAATGCGGGCAGTATGTGTGAAATGCGGGCAGTATGTGTGAAATGCGGGCAGTATGTGTGAAATGCGGGCAGTATGTGTGAAATGCGGGCAGTATGTGTGAAATGCGGGCAGTATGTCGGGGCTGAAAGTGAGCATTTATGGGCAAATTTGCGTAAAACCAACATGGCGGTAAACGATATTAGCATAAACCCAACATGGCGGTAAACGATATTAGCGTGCCCTGTTATAAAATACACACATTCGACAGCATGCGGAGG
Source organism: Lamellibrachia columna (assembly GCA_963662155.1). Classification (NCBI taxonomy): domain Eukaryota; kingdom Metazoa; phylum Annelida; class Polychaeta; order Sabellida; family Siboglinidae; genus Lamellibrachia; species Lamellibrachia columna. The sequence goes on from OY759273.1 coordinate 605,426, forward strand.
TTGGTATTCTGTGCGTTATGACGTTAGTATTCAAACAATGTAGCCAACCAATGTACAGCAATGCTATTTAACGGATGAACGAAGATGAATTAATGACGTCACTATTACTTTGATGTCATCAATATTGATGGCACTTACCATTCGTAGCCACACGTTGGATTTCATTATCTGGTTTTTTTCATCCTGAAAAAAGAAGTGAATGGAGAATTTTTTATCGTTTGATCTTCATAGCTGAAAATTACTAAGAGTACTGCCACTGGGTGTCACAATAGCGAAACAAAACAATTTAACACGGCTAAAAGATTACAATTAACGTAAGGCAAGAGTAGGTTGTTCAGGCCAACTCGTTGTGCTGAATGGGATCAAACTAAACATTAAACACGGCTAAAAGATGACAATTAACGTAAGAGTAGGTTGTTCAGATAGGCCAACTCGTTGTGCTGAATGGGAGCAAACTAAACATTAAACACGGCTAAAAGATGACAATTAACGTAAGAGTAGGTTGTTCAGATAGGCCAACTCGTTGTGCTGAATGGGAGCAAACTAAACATTAAACACGGCTAAAAGATTACAATTAACGTAAGAGTAGGTTGTTCAGATAGGCCAACTCGTTGTGCTGAATGGGATCAAACTAAACATTAAACACGGCTAAAAGATGACAATTAACGTAAGAGTAGGTTGTTCAGATAGGCCAACTCGTTGTGCTGAATGGGATCAAACTAAACATTAAACACGGCTAAAAGATGACAATTAACGTAAGAGTAGGTTGTTCAGATAGGCCAACTCGTTGTGCTGAATGGGAGCAAACTAAACATTAAACACGGCTAAAAGATGACAATTAACGTAAGAGTAGGTTGTTCAGATAGGCCAACTCGTTGTGCTGAATGGGAGCAAACTAAACATTAAACACGGCTAAAAGATTACAATTAACGTAAGAGTAGGTTGTTCAGATAGGCCAACTCGTTGTGCTGAATGGGAGCAAACTAAACATTAAACACGGCTAAAAGATGACAATTAACGTAAGAGTAGGTTGTTTAAATAGGCCAACTCGTTGTGCTGAATGGGAGCAAACTAAACATTAAACACGGCTAAAAGATTACAATTAACGTAAGAGTAGGTTGTTCAGATAGGCCAACTCGTTGTGCTGAATGGGATCAAACTAAACATTAAACACGGCTAAAAGATGACAATTAACGTAAGAGTAGGTTGTTCAGATAGGCCAACTCGTTGTGCTGAATGGGATCAAACTAAACATTAAACACGGCTAAAAGATTACAATTAACGTAAGAGTAGGTTGTTCAGATAGGCCAACCCGTTGTGCTGAATGGGAGCAAACTAAACAATAAACACGGCTAAAAGATGACAATTAAGGCAAGAGTAGGTTGTTCAGATAGGCCAACTCGTTGTGCTGAATGGGAGCAAACTAAACATTAAACACGGCTAAAAGATGACAATTAACGTAAGAGTAGGTTGTTCAGATAGGCCAACCCGTTGTGCTGAATGGGAGCAAACTAAACATTAAACACGGCTAAAAGATGACAATTAAGGCAAGAGTAGGTTGTTCAGGCCAACTCGTTGTGCTGAATGGGAGCAAACTAAACATTAAGAGGTGTCAGAAACTGATGGCAAATGGCAACTGCAATTTTTTTAAGTTAATACATCCGAAAAAATTGCCCAATCTGTTGCCACAAATTAACATTTCGTATTTATGGGAATAAAAAATTGTGTTTGTCATTTATGGTGATATGGTTAATAGTTGTAAAAATGTCATGTTGTTGCAATAATTGGACGACGGAATTCATGAACGGAAGTGATTTCAACCCAATGGCCTAGTCAATAATAGTTCTCATGCATATAGCCGTTTGTGTCAAACGCGCACAGGGGAAACTAGGTAACTATTGATATATTGTTCAATATGGTATTTTGGAACTATCCTGAATAAATAGCTTTGTGTTATTTATTTCCATTGTCTAATGCTGCTGGACTAAATCTACAAGTTTGTGTTTTGCTCCCACGGTCAACACTTGCATCAATGCGCCGCTCACAAACACGAGGGCGCACAGTTAAAGCGTGTCAGATTATTCCATTCAAGTTCCATTTTGGCTTCATGTTGACAACAACTTAATATTCAAATGTTGGCGTCCAGTGGTCATCCTTTTAACCTAAGTACGTAAAACCAGCTCAGCCACACAAACCATCCTCGTTAACCTGTCGTAATAGTATGTGGTGATATTGTTGAGGTTATATCACTATATTGATGTCACACAAACCACTGGTACAAGGACAGCACTTGCAGCTTGGGTTGTGTCTACGGCCCTTCGCTAGCATCTCACACCACTCACCACCTCGATGTGTTAACCGATGTATCCAGTAACAGTTCGTGTGCATATATTATATTATTAACCACGTATTTCACGTGCAACAGCGTTGATAGTTATTAATACATAGTTATATATTGTTGTGCGCCTGCATTATGGCTGATAATTGATCACAAAACAGTTTGAGAATTAAGTCCAAGAGCGAGGCGCCTCGTCCGTTTGACCCAGATACGATCTCTCACTCTAATGAACTTTGTCTAAGATTGCTGGGCTGATTGTATCGTCGCAGTGGACACAACCACTCTAGACATACCAAGTAGTTCAACACATATACTCAAGCTACTACTTCGTCTTTACATGACAGTGGTAACTTGTAAACGTCAAACAACGCATCTACGAACAGTGCATCAGGACGAAACTTGTAACACACTTGCAAATATGTGCCTGCATTAACAAGACAAACACACGTACGCCCGCCAATTTATCCTTATCTTTTATCATTACACACACGTACGCACGCCAATTTATCCTTATCTTTTATCATTACACACACGTACGCACGCCAATTTATCCTTATCTTTTATCATTACACACACGTACGCACGCCAATTTATCCTTATATTTTATCATTGCGCACGCACATGCACACTGGACATGTAGACTGCTTGAATACTCAAGCACTCACCTACTCGTTGACGCACGCACGTACGAGTATACAAACACATTTATTCGTATGACCGAACAGCAACGTTCTATCAACATGGCAAGGCAAGAATAAAGGGCGTATAAAACATGGCTGTCACGTTTGATCTAACGATCATAAAAACAGGTAAGATGTCAAAAGAACGTTCTACATCACACAACGTCCGTAGCTCCTGACATTTGAAGGAATCCCACACGTTCACGTTGACTACAGCCACTAACTTATAAAAACACGTTCACGTTGACTACAGCCACTAACTTATAAAAACACGTTCACGTTGACTACAGCCACTAAC
>OY759273.1:608941-653941 GCA_963662155.1 Lamellibrachia columna
ACAGTGTTTGTAGATCTAAATAGAGTATCGTGAGTGAAAGTGCCGCAGTAAACCGTAGTCGAAGACAGTGTTTGTAGATCTAAATAGAGTATCGTGAGTGAAAGTGCCGCAGTAAACCGTAGTCGAAGACAGTGTTTGTAGATCTAAATAGAGTATCGTGAGTGAAAGTGCCGCAGTAAACCGTAGTCGAAGACAGTGTTTGTAGATCTAAATAGAGTATCGTGAGTGAAAGTGCGCAGTAAACCGTAGTCGAAGACAGTGTTTGTAGATCTAAATAGAGTATCGTGAGTGAAAGTGCCGCAGTAAACCGTAGTCGAAGACAGTGTTTGTAGATCTAAATAGAGTATCGTGAGTGAAAGTGCCGCAGTAAACCGTAGTCGAAGACAGTGTTTGTAGATCTAAATAGAGTATCGTGAGTGAAAGTGGCGCAGTAAACCGTAGTCGAAGACAGTGTTTGTAGATCTAAATAGAGTATCGTGTGTGAAAGTGCCGCAGTAAACCGTAGTCGAAGACAGTGTTTGTAGATCTAAATAGAGTATCGTGTGTGAAAGTGCCGCAGTAAACCGTAGTCGAAGACAGTGTTTGTAGATCTAAATAGAGTATCGTGAGTGAAAGTGCCGCAGTAAACCGTAGTCGAAGACAGTGTTTGTAGATCTAAATAGAGTATCGTGTGTGAAAGTGGCGCAGTAAACCGTAGTCGAAGACAGTGTTTGTAGATCTAAATAGAGTATCGTGTGTGAAAGTGCCGCAGTAAACCGTAGTCGAAGACAGTGTTTGTAGATCTAAATAGAGTATCGTGAGTGAAAGTGCCGCAGTAAACCGTAGTCGAAGACAGTGTTTGTAGATCTAAATAGAGTATCGTGTGTGAAAGTGGCGCAGTAAACCGTAGTCGAAGACAGTGTTTGTAGATCTAAATAGAGTATCGTGTGTGAAAGTGGCGCAGTAAACCGTAGTCGAAGACAGTGTTTGTAGATCTAAATAGAGTATCGTGAGTGAAAGTGCCGCAGTAAACCGTAGTCGAAGACACTGTTTGTAGATCTAAATAGAGTATCGTGTGTGAAAGTGCCGCAGTAAACCGTAGTCGAAGACAGTGTCGTCATCGGCTCAACCCATGTGTCATATAATATGTCACCTTCGCTACCACGTCACAATAACACATTATGTCGTCGTCACAACGACAGTGTACGTGACATGACTAGGCAGCGGGCAGAGAGAGAGGGGGGAGGGAGGAGAGAAAGAGAGAGAGAGAGAGAGAGAGAGAGAGAGAGAAGAGAGAGAGAGAGAGGGAAAGAGAGAGAGAGAGAGAGAGAGAAGAGAGGGAGAGAACAGATAGAGAGAAGAGAGAGAGAGAGAAGAGAGAGAGAGAAGTGAGAGAGAGGAGAGAGAGAAGAGAGAGATAGATAGAGCGGGAAAGAGGGAGGGTGGGTGGGAGGGAGGGAGATATATAATCCCAGGACTATCGTCTACATCTACATCATGTGTGATGGACGTTCCTGTATGGTCAACTACAGATGAATGAACGACGTTCCTGTATGGTCAAGTACAGATGAATGAACGACGTTCCTGTATGGTCAAGTGCAGATGAATGAACGACATTCCTGTATGGTCAAGTACAGATCAATGATCGACGCAGATCACTAAAAAAATGTTTGGACACGGTCATGCTGGAGGAATACTACCACTGCGACTGTCCGATAGCAGCGGTCAGTCTGACGTGTTTCTCGAAGCGACGACTTGGAGGATGACATGTCGTACAGCACGACGTGGAGGATGACATGTCGTACAGCACGACGTGGAGGATGACATTTCGTACAACACGACTTGGAGGATGACATGTCGGACAGCACGACGTGGAGGATGACATGTCGGACAGCACGACGTGGAGGATGACATGTCGTACAGCACGACGTGGAGGATGACATGTCGTACAGCACGACGTGCAGGATGACATGTCGTACAGCACGACGTGGAGGATGACATGTCGTACAGCACGACGTGGAGGATGACATGTCGGACAGCACGACGTGGAGGATGACATGTCGTACAGCACGACGTGGAGGATGACATGTCGTTCAGCACGACGTGGAGGATGACATGTCGGACAGCACTACGTGGAGGATGACATGTCGTACAGCACGACGTGGAGGATGACATATCGTACAGCACGACGTGGAGGATGACATGTCGGACAGCACGACGTGGAGGATGACATTTCGTACAGCACGACGTGGAGGATGACATTTCGTACAGCACGACGTGGAGGATGACATTTCGTACAGCACGACGTGGAGGATGACATTTCGTACAACACGACGTGGAGGATGACATTTCGTACAGCACGACGTGGAGGATGACATTTCGTACAGCACGACGTGGAGGATGACATTTCGTACAGCACGACGTGGAGGATGACATGTCGGACAGCACGACGTGGAGGATGACATGTCGGACAGCACGACGTGGAGGATGACATTTCGTACAGCACGACGTGGAGGATGACATATCGTACAGCACGACGTGGAGGATGACATGTCGGACAGCACTACGTGGAGGATGACATGTCGGACAGCACTACGTGGAGGATGACATGTCGTACAGCACGACGTGGAGGATGACATATCGTACAGCACGACGTGGAGGATGACATATCGTACAGCACGACGTGGAGGATGACATGCCGTACAGCACGACGTGGAGGATGACATGTCGTACAGCACTACGTGGAGGATGACATATCGTACAGCACGACGTGGAGGATGACATGTCGGACAGCACGACGTGGAGGATGACATGTCGGACAGCACGACGTGGAGGATGACATGTCGTACAGCACGACGTGGAGGATGACATGTCGTACAGCACGACGTGGAGGATGACATTTCGTACAGCACGACGTGGAGGATGACATTTCGTACAGCACGACGTGGAGGATGATATTTCGTACAGCACGACGTGGAGGATGACATGTCGGACAGCACTACGTGGAGGATGACATATCGTACAGCACGACGTGGAGGATGACATGTCGTACAGCACGATGTGGAGGATGACATGTCGGACAGCACGACGTGGAGGATGACATGTCGTACAGCACGACGTGGAGGATGACATATCGTACAGCACGACGTGGAGGATGACATTTCGTACAGCACGACGTGGAGGATGACATGTCGTACAGCACGACGTGGAGGATGACATTTCGTACAGCACGACGTGGAGGATGACATTTCGTACAGCACGACGTGGAGGATGACATGTCGTACAGCACGACGTGGAGGATGACATATCGTACAGCACGATGTGGAGGATGACATATCGTACAGCACGACGTGGAGGATGAAATTTCGTACAGCACGACGTGGAGGATGACATGTCGGACAGCACGACGAGGAGGATGACATGTCGTATAGCACGACGTTGAGGATGACATGTCGGACAGCACGACGTGTCGACGACAAGTTCGCCTAGGAGATAAAGACGTCGTTGCCCGAATATTAGCTGGACACGCGCTGGACACGCGCTGGACACGCGCTGGACACACGCTGGATACACACTGTATACACAGTGATAGAGCGCTGCAGTTCCTCCAGTTCGTTTAGTTAAGAATTGTTAATACTTGATTCAATAGTGTCCACAACAGACGTCCTTTATCACGGATGGACACTATCTGCCCAGTGTCCACTGTCGTCTCCACAACTACGGTCTGCGTCATGTCAGTCACTGTCGTCTCCATCGGCGTGCAATACGTTCGGCCATCAACATATCAAGTAATCTCATTGAGTTGTGAGCCTGTTCTCTACGCGGTAACATCAAGGCACTTACACGTGTATGTGAATATCGTTTGTCGTCCGTTATACACACGAATGACGGCCGTAGTTACCTAAGTATATAGCACTGATGACTTCGCCGGCCAAACGCCATATGGTCTCATAGCGCCTTTTATGACTACAAATGTTCTGCGCCGCCTCTTAACGACACACACAGAGTGCAGAACGTGGAATCAACGTCGATACTTCCAGATTATTTACAACGCAACATTTTGCCTAGTTTGACGATAATACTAACTTGTGATCTGTCAGTTAAATATAATGTTAATATATCTGAATAATAATGCAATACAGCTCTCAGAACTTGTCACAGGCTGACACGGACAACATGCGTGTTTATCCTTTTTGATGTCAATACATGATAACGTCAAATGTGCAGTTTGCATCGGCGTAAGGACAAGTAAGGACAAGTAAGGACAAGTAAGCATGGTATATAGACTGGTGAAGCCTGGACGAAGTCACCATCAAGTAAGCATGGTATATAGACTGGTGAAGCCTGGACGAAGTCACCATCAAGTAAGCATGGTATATAGACTGGTGAAGCCTGGACGAAGTCACCATCAAGTAAGCATGGCATATAGACTGGTGAAGCCTGGACGAAGTCACCATCAAGTAAGCATGGCATATAGACTGGTGAAGCCTGGACGAAGTCACCATCAAGTAAGCATGGCATATAGACTGGTGAAGCCTGGACGAAGTCACCATCAAGTAAGCATGGCATATAGACTGGTGAAGCCTGGACGAAGTCACCATCAAGTAAGCATGGCATATAGACTGGTGAAGCCTGGACGAAGTCACCATCAAGTAAGCATGGCATATAGACTGGTGAAGCCTGGACGAAGTCACCATCAAGTAAGCATGGCATATAGACTGGTGAAGCCTGGACGAAGTCACCATCAAGTAAGCATGGTATATAGACTGGTGAAGCCTGGACGAAGTCACCATCAAGTAAGCATGGTATATAGACTGGTGAAGCCTGGACGAAGTCACCATCAAGTAAGCATGGTATATAGACTGGTGAAGCCTGGACGAAGTCACCATCAAGTAAGCATGGTATATAGACTGGTGAAGCCTGGACGAAGTCACCATCAAGTAAGCATGGTATATAGACTGGTGAAGCCTGGACGAAGTCACCATCAAGTAAGCATGGTATATAGACTGGTGAAGCCTGGACGAAGTCACCATCAAGTAAGCATGGTATATAGACTGGTGAAGCCTGGACGAAGTCACCATCAAGTAAGCATGGTATATAGACTGGTGAAGCCTGGACGAAGTCACCATCAAGTAAGCATGGTATATAGACTGGTGAAGCCTGGACGAAGTCACCATCAAGTAAGCATGGTATATAGACTGGTGAAGCCTGGACGAAGTCACCATCAAGTAAGCATGGTATATAGACTGGTGAAGCCTGGACGAAGTCACCATCAAGTAAGCATGGTATATAGACTGGTGAAGCCTGGACGAAGTCACCATCAAGTAAGCATGGTATATAGACTGGTGAAGCCTGGACGAAGTCACCATCAAGTAAGCATGGTATATAGACTGGTGAAGCCTGGACGAAGTCACCATCAAGTAAGCATGGTATATAGACTGGTGAAGCCTGGACGAAGTCACCATCAAGTAAGCATGGTATATAGACTGGTGAAGCCTGGACGAAGTCACCATCAAGTAAGCATGGTATATAGACTGGTGAAGCCTGGACGAAGTCACCATCAAGTAAGCATGGTATATAGACTGGTGAAGCCTGGACGAAGTCACCATCAAGTAAGCATGGTATATAGACTGGTGAAGCCTGGACGAAGTCACCATCAAGTAAGCATGGTATATAGACTGGTGAAGCCTGGACGAAGTCACCATCAAGTAAGCATGGTATATAGACTGGTGAAGCCTGGACGAAGTCACCATCAAGTAAGCATGGCATATAGACTGGTGAAGCCTGGACGAAGTCACCATCAAGTAAGCATGGCATATAGACTGGTGAAGCCTGGACGAAGTCACCATCAAGTAAGCATGGCATATAGACTGGTGAAGCCTGGACGAAGTCACCATCAAGTAAGCATGGTATATAGACTGGTGAAGCCTGGACGAAGTCACCATCAAGTAAGCATGGTATATAGACTGGTGAAGCCTGGACGAAGTCACCATCAAGTAAGCATGGTATATAGACTGGTGAAGCCTGGACGAAGTCACCATCAAGTAAGCATGGTATATAGACTGGTGAAGCCTGGACGAAGTCACCATCAAGTAAGCATGGTATATAGACTGGTGAAGCCTGGACGAAGTCACCATCAAGTAAGCATGGTATATAGACTGGTGAAGCCTGGACGAAGTCACCATCAAGTAAGCATGGTATATAGACTGGTGAAGCCTGGACGAAGTCACCATCAAGTAAGCATGGTATATAGACTGGTGAAGCCTGGACGAAGTCACCATCAAGTAAGCATGGTATATAGACTGGTGAAGCCTGGACGAAGTCACCATCAAGTAAGCATGGTATATAGACTGGTGAAGCCTGGACGAAGTCACCATCAAGTAAGCATGGTATATAGACTGGTGAAGCCTGGACGAAGTCACCATCAAGTAAGCATGGTATATAGACTGGTGAAGCCTGGACGAAGTCACCATCAAGTAAGCATGGTATATAGACTGGTGAAGCCTGGACGAAGTCACCATCAAGTAAGCATGGTATATAGACTGGTGAAGCCTGGACGAAGTCACCATCAAGTAAGCATGGTATATAGACTGGTGAAGCCTGGACGAAGTCACCATCAAGTAAGCATGGTATATAGACTGGTGAAGCCTGGACGAAGTCACCATCAAGTAAGCATGGTATATAGACTGGTGAAGCCTGGACGAAGTCACCATCAAGTAAGCATGGTATATAGACTGGTGAAGCCTGGACGAAGTCACCATCAAGTAAGCATGGTATATAGACTGGTGAAGCCTGGACGAAGTCACCATCAAGTAAGCATGGTATATAGACTGGTGAAGCCTGGACGAAGTCACCATCAAGTAAGCATGGTATATAGACTGGTGAAGCCTGGACGAAGTCACCATCAAGTAAGCATGGTATATAGACTGGTGAAGCCTGGACGAAGTCACCATCAAGTAAGCATGGTATATAGACTGGTGAAGCCTGGACGAAGTCACCATCAAGTAAGCATGGTATATAGACTGGTGAAGCCTGGACGAAGTCACCATCAAGTAAGCATGGTATATAGACTGGTGAAGCCTGGACGAAGTCACCATCAAGTAAGCATGGTATATAGACTGGTGAAGCCTGGACGAAGTCACCATCAAGTAAGCATGGTATATAGACTGGTGAAGCCTGGACGAAGTCACCATCAAGTAAGCATGGTATATAGACTGGTGAAGCCTGGACGAAGTCACCATCAAGTAAGCATGGTATATAGACTGGTGAAGCCTGGACGAAGTCACCATCAAGTAAGCATGGTATATAGACTGGTGAAGCCTGGACGAAGTCACCATCAAGTAAGCATGGTATATAGACTGGTGAAGCCTGGACGAAGTCACCATCAAGTAAGCATGGTATATAGACTGGTGAAGCCTGGACGAAGTCACCATCAAGTAAGCATGGTATATAGACTGGTGAAGCCTGGACGAAGTCACCATCAAGTAAGCATGGTATATAGACTGGTGAAGCCTGGACGAAGTCACCATCAAGTCTGAGACTGGACTTGAGACCAACAACTTTGTCAAACAAACAGGAATTCTCTATTCATAAAACTGGACATTTCGACCTCTCTCAGTAGCTGACGTGTCCGACGTGGCTGTCAGACCGAGGTGGAAGCTGACGTGTCCGACATGGCTGTCAGACCGAGGTGGAAGCTGACGTGTCCGACCCGGCTGTCAGACCGAGGTGGAAGCTGACGTGTCCGACGTGGCTGTCAGACCGAGGTGGAAGCTGACGTGTCCGACCCGGCTGTCAGACCGAGGTGGAAGCTGACGTGTCCGACGTGGCTGTCAGACCGAGGTGGAAGCTGACGTGTCCGACGTGGCTGTCAGACCGAGGTGGAAGCTGACGTGTCCGACGTGGCTGGCAGACCGAGGTGGAAGCTGACGTGTCTGACGTGGCTGGCAGACCGAGGTGGAAGCTGACGTGTCCGACGTGGCTGGCAGACCGAGGTGGAAGCTGACGTGTCCGACGTGGTTGAAGACCGAGGTGGAAGCTGACGTGTCCGACGTGGTTGAAGACCGAGGTGGAAGCTGACGTGTCCGACGTGGTTGAAGACCGGGGTGGAAGCTGACGTGTCCGACGTGGTTGAAGATCGAGGTGGAAGCTGACGTGTCCGACGTGGTTGAAGACCGAGGTGGAAGCTGACGTGTCCGACGTGCTTGAAGACCGAGGTGGAAGCTGACGTGTCCGACGTGGTTGAAGACGGAGGTGGAGTGCGAACACTATGTTGGGTTGCACCACCAACAGTATAGTACATGGGTGCGCAAAGAATGTTGTTTCGCTTATTGTAAAAGGGTGTTGATATACACCCATAATTTGGATTACATGTCGCCTTCGATCTAATATTCTACAAAAATGTTTTACTCAGCGAATTCCACACCATGCGCTGTTTCTTGTTTTCAATTCTGAAATTCGCAATTGTACGGTAAACAACGGGTTAACGTGCTACGCGTCGTCTAAACCCTTCGCCAAACCCTGTCCCGTCATCGGCCTTACCAATTGTACGGTAAACAACGGGTTAACGTGCTACGCGTCGTCTAAACCCTTCGCCAAACCCTGTCCCGTCATCGGCCTTACCAATTGCAGGAGGCCTCTCCAGGTCAGTCAATATTCGGCCAGTCAGTGCCACTGCGTGGGGTCTGTGCCATTCGTCTTTAACTTTCGCTTTATTACATCATCGAATGTTTCTTGGGGCGACCTCTGCTTCTAGTCCTTTCCGACAGTTGAGAGTAGATAATTTGTTGAGGGAGTTGTCGTCCATACGAGCCACGTGACCAGTCCGTCTAAGATTGACTTTCATCGGAAACTGTTCCACGCTCGCTCGGGATGTGTGCTTTTTTAGTACTTCCTTGTTAGTTATTCGATGTATCCATCATATATCACATATTTGCATATGTAATGAGTGCAGTTTGCTAGTGTTCCTACTTCAGCTCCACGATGCAACATGTAGAGTGATGTTGCTATGTGATATGTAAAGTGTGCAGTTTGCTAGTGTTCCTACTTCAGCTCCATGATGCAACATGTAGAGTGATGTTGCTATGTGATATGTAAAGTGTGCAGTTTGCTAGTGTTCCTACTTCAGCTCCACGATGCAACATGTAGAGTGATGTTGCTATGTGATATGTAAAGTGTGCAGTTTGCTAGTGTTCCTACTTCAGCTCCACGATGCAACATGTAGAGTGATGTTGCTATGTGATATGTAAAGTGTGCAGTTTGCTAGTGTTCCTACTTCAGCTCCACGATGCAACATGTAGAGTGATGTTGCTATGTGATATGTAAAGTGTGCAGTTTGCTAGTGTTCCTACTTCAGCTCCACGATGCAACATGTAGAGTGATGTTGCTATGTGATATGTAAAGTGTGCAGTTTGCTACTGTTCCTACTTCAGCTCCACGATGCAACATGTAGAGTGATGTTGCTATGTGATATGTAAAGTGTGCAGTTTGCTAGTGTTCCTATTTCAGCTCCACGATGCAACATGTAGAGTGATGTTGCTATGTGATATGTAAAGTGTGCAGTTTGCTAGTGTTCCTACTTCAGCTCCACGATGCAACATGTAGAGTGATGTTGCTATGTGATATGTAAAGTGTGCAGTTTGCTAGTGTTCCTACTTCAGCTCTACGATGCAACATGTAGAGTGATGTTGCTATGTGATATGTAAAGTGTGCAGTTTGCTAGTGTTCCTATTTCAGCTCCACGATGCAACATGTAGAGTGATGTTGCTATGTGATATGTAAAGTGTGCAGTTTGCTACTGTTCCTACTTCAGCTCCACGATGCAACATGTAGAGTGATGTTGCTATGTGATATGTAAAGTGTGCAGTTTGCTACTGTTCCTACTTCAGCTCCACGATGCAACATGTAGAGTGATGTTGCTATGTGATATGTAAAGTGTGCAGTTTGCTAGTGTTCCTACTTCAGCTCCACGATGCAACATGTAGAGTGATGTTGCTATGTGATATGTAAAGTGTGCAGTTTGCTACTGTTCCTACTTCAGCTCCACGATGCAACATGTAGAGTGATGTTGCTATGTGATATGTAAAGTGTGCAGTTTGCTACTGTTCCTACTTCAGCTCCACGATGCAACATGTAGAGTGATGTTGCTATGTGATATGTAAAGTGTGCAGTTTGCTAGTGTTCCTACTTCAGCTCCACGATGCAACATGTAGAGTGATGTTGCTATGTGATATGTAAAGTGTGCAGTTTGCTAGTGTTCCTACTTCAGCTCCACGATGCAACATGTAAAGTGATGTTGCTATGTGATATGCAAAAATAATTTACAGTCTTAATTTACGTACCTACCTCTTAACGACAATTGAGCACCTTGCAGCTTCTGACGCGATAGGGATCCGAGAGCAGGACTACCCTGATTCGTAACCTGAGACGATATCTCAGGATGTTACAAGGGAAACCACTTTCTGTACTTTCCCTAGACACCACTTTCTGTACTTTCCCTAAACACCACTTTCTGTACTTCCCCTGAACACCACTTTCTGTACTTCCCCTAAACACCACTTTCTGTACTTTCCCTAGACACCACTTTCTGTACTTCCCCTGGACACCCCTTTCTGTACTTTCCCTAAACACCACTTTCTGTATTTCCCCTAAACACCTCTTTCTGTAATTTCCCTAAACACAACTTTCTGTAGTTCCCCTGGACACCACGTTCTGTTCTTCCCCTAAACACCACTTTCTGTACTTTCCCTAGACACCACTTCATGTACTTCCCCTGGACAAAACTTTCTGTACTTCTCCTAAACAACACTTTCTGTACTTTCTCTAAACACCACTTTCCGTACTTCCCCTAAACACCACTTTCTGTACTTTCCCTAAACACCACTTTCTGTACTTTCCCTAGACACCACTTTCAGTACTTTCCTAGACACCACTTTCTGTACTTTCCCTAGACACCACTGCCTGTACTTTCCCTAGGCACCACTGCCTGCACTTTCCTAGACACCACTGCCTGTACTTTCCCTAGACACCATTGCCTGTACTTTCCCTAGACACCACTTTCTGTACTTTCCCTAGACACCACTTTCTGTACTTCCCCTAAACACCACTTTCTGTACTTTCCCTAGACACCACTGCCTGTACTTCCCCTGAACACCACTTTCTGTACTTTCCCTAGACACCACTTTCTGTACTTCCCCTAAACACCACTTTCCCTAGACACCACTTTCTGTACTTCCCCTAAACACCACTTTCTGTACTTTCCCTAAACACCACTTTCTGTACTTTCCCTAGACACCACTTTCTGTACTTCCCCTAAACACCACTTTCTGTACTTTCCCTAGACACCACTTTCTGTACTTCCCCTAAACACCACTTTCTGTACTTCCCCTAAACACCATTTTCTGTACTTCCCCTAGACACCACTGCCTGTACTTTCCCTAGACACCACTGCCTGTACTTTCCCTAGACACCACTGCCTGTACTTTCCTAGACACCACTGCCTGTACTTTCCTAGACACCACTGCCTGTACTTTCCCTAGACACAACTGCCTGTACTTTCCTAGACACCACTTCCTGTACTTTCCCTAGACACCACTGCCTGTACTTTCCCTAGACACCACTGCCTGTACTTTCCTAGACACCACTGCCTCTACTTTCCTAGACACTACTGCCTGTACTTTCCTAGACAACACTGCCGGTACTTTCCCTAGACACTACTGCCTGTACTTTCCTAGACATCACTGCCTGTACTTTCCTAGACACCACTGCCTGTACTTTCCTAGACACCACCGCCTGTACTTTCCCTAGACACCACTGCCTGTACTTTCCTAGACACCACTGCCTGTACTTTCCTAGACACCACTGCCTGTACTTTCCTAGACACCACTGCCTGTACTTTCCTAGACACCACTGCCTGTACTTTCCCTAGACACCACTGCCTGTACTTTCCTAGACACCACTGCCTGTACTTTCCTAGACACCACTGCCTGTACTTTCCTAGACACCACTGCCTGTACTTTCCCTAGACACCACTGCCTGTACTTTCCTAGACACCACTGCCTGTACTTTCCTAGACACCACTGCCTGTACTTTCCTAGACACCACTGCCTGTACTTTCCTAGACACCACTGCCTATACTTTCCTAGACACCACTGCCTGTACTTTCCCTAGACACCACTGCCTGTACTTTCCCTAGACACCACTGCCTGTACTTTCTTAGAAACCCAAACGAATTGCGAAACCGAAATTTACATCGGTTGCACAAAGAGAACAGTTGTGGGCAGTGACGTCATGGACGCGATGGCTCAGCGGTTAGAATGCTGGACTGTCAATTGAGAGGAACGTTGTTCGAGTAAACCTGCTACTGTTTAGAAAGCCAGGGGAATTGAAAGATCCCACGCAGGGAGATGGAAAAACCTGACCTGGACAGGGTTGTGTGGTGTTAAACTTCAGATGTCATAAGGATGTCATAAGGATGTCATAAGGATGTCATAAGGATGTACAAATTGAAGAAAACAACAACTTACGACGTTAATAAGCTGAATCATTGCGAGACCAAAGTCGACCCAGACGGTTTCGTTGAGGTGCTTCACGGGGCGGATGAGGGCATTGTATCCTTGATTCTCAAACAGGTGCTCGACTAGTCTCACCTCGTCCTCACTACCGAGACCTGGAATATATATAAATAAATAAAGTTAATGCATTAATTAAGTAAAGTATACATTTATAATGCACCCTGTATCCCGGTACAACAAGCTCAAAGGCGCTAGCATTGTTAACACTTGGAAAAATAAGTTTAAAATAAGTTACAATAACTATACAATAACTATAAACTAAGTTAAAATAAGCTAAGATAACTAAAACATTAATTAAAATAAGTTAAAACATATTAAGTAAATTAATAAATAAAAGCATGTTATGAAAAGTCACTGCTGCTCTCTGGAATAATTTCATACAGGCCGCACGAAAATATGTTTTAAAAACAGCTTTGAAAGTGTCAATGGAGCTCGCTTCTCTGACTGCAGCCAATAGTCACGCACGCACGCACGCACGCACGCACGCACGCACGCACGCACGCACGCACGCACGCACGCACGCACGCACGCACGCACGCACGCACGCACGCACGCACGCACGCACGCACGCACGCACGCACGCACGCACGCACGCACGCACGCACGCACGCACGCACGCACGCAAACATCAACATTATCGACTGTTGACGGAACAATATAATCTGATTATGATAATATTGTTGCGCTCGTAGTAATTTAATCGCATCTGTTGACGTCATTGTCTCGAGGCGTTGTCTCAGGCGTTTTCTGAGTAGTTAATAAACATAATATAATTGACGTGAACCGAGAGAAATAGGGCAGTGTACGCGCTCACCTCGCGCCGTCGACCAAAAAACGTTCTACGGCATGTTTTGCTGAAAGATGACGATGTTAAACTGTAATGTTGACGTTGGTGGCGCTGTGTTCAGCATCTGACCAACTCGTGTTAATGGTCATTACTGTATCGCATTATGAGCTGCTGGCCGCCGCCGGGCATTCCGGCCACCGGACAACAACACGAACAGCGTCGTGGTCCGTTTGTGAGGATGCCGACTCGACTCTAGGACTTTTGTCTTGAAAATAGGCACTTGCGCGCACAACACGCATGCGCATGTGCAAACGCGAAGGAACCGCGCATTTAACGAAAGCGTGGCTTGGAGATGATAATATTATTGTCGACAATGTCTGTTGAAGTGGTGTATCGTTGTCATTACTAACAAATGCGTCGACGATCTTAGGTAAACAACGATGGTGTTTGCCACAATATAGCATCAAATAAATAATTGAGTCGAAGTAGTTAGTTGTGTTGTCTGCGCGTGCAAACATTGACAGTGGCCCGGCGAGCTCGAGCCGTGACGTCACACGAGGGACGTCTAAGTTATCACATTAAGTGCAATGACTACTTTGGCCTTTCGTCGTTCACAGTCGTCTCAACAAGTCAATGCCTCGCTCACAGACTTCCCAGTGCGGCGACTTCGCCGTGGCAGTTTTTCAAGGTTATCCAAAGTCGGCCACTCCGAATGTTTATTTTTTCAAGTATGCAAATTCTCATATATTTAAAAAAAACTTCAAATACGAAGAAGTGCCACGGACAATGAGTGACACCTCACATGACAATGAGTCTAATCCAGTCGAGTGGCACCTCACATGCGTCACGTGGCACTCGAGATTGAAGTCGGACCAAGACTAGCGCCGAGAAACGCTTCGAAATCTTTAAGCCAGGCGTTATGCCACTGGAATGATCCGCTTTGTAAAGAACGTTATTAAAATAGCAGTAGGCTCGGGGAACACTAGCAATATTATAAGAAAGGCAACTCTTTGAGAACAAATGCAACAAAGAAGAAAGAGAATAATATCAACACGAGTACAGGTCGCCAGAGGAGATGTTGGTCAGCGCTGTGAATGATTAAAAAAAAAAAAACACGAAGCATCACTTAACAAGACTCATCACTTAAGTAGAATCATCACTTAAGTAAAATCATCACTTAGGTAGAATCATCACTTAAGTAGAAGCATCACTTAAGTAGAGTCATCACTTCAGTCGAATCCATCTAGAAAAAGTAAACCATGAAGCGAACCTTCTGAGAGAGAACAGCGAGAAACCTCGCATCACTAGACAATATTGTCGATATGACTCAAGAAAGAGAAGGTGGCGTGTTATCATTTCCGCTCAGAAGGACAGAAAACGAAGACGATAGGTCAAAGAAATAAATACAGAGATAAAACAGGATATATTATTTTTTCATTCAATTTTCATCATCATTATTATATGTATATTATACATATGTATATTATACATATGTATATTATACATATGTATATTATACATATGTATATTATACATATGTATATTATACATATGTACATTATACATATGTATATTATACATACGATATTCATCGTTCCAACAACATGTGTTGCTTGAGCAAACTGAGTGTTCATTAATTTCATAAAACACTGCGCAAAGTCGATGTTTATAAGTTGTTATTTGGAATGTTATTCATTGCTCTGCTTTGCTACTCAATAAGTTGTTATTTGGAATGTTATTCATTGCTCTGCCTTGCAACTCAATAAGTTGTTATTTGGAATGTTATTCATTGCTCTGCCTTGCTACTCAATATAAGTTGTTATTTGGAATGTTATTCATTGCTCTGCCTTGCTACTCAATATAAGTTGTTATTTGGAATGTTATTCATTGCTCTGCCTTGCTACTCAATAAGTTGTTATTTGGAATGTTATTCATTGCTCTGCCTTGCTACTCAATAAGTTGTTATTTGGAATGTTATTCATTGCTCTGCCTTGCTACTCAATAAGTTGTTATTTGGAATGTTATTCATTGCTCTGCCTTGCTACTCAATATAAGTTGTTATTTGGAATGTTATTCATTGCTCTGCCTTGCTACTCAATATAAGTTGTTATTTGGAATGTTATTCATTGCTCTGCCTTGCTACTCAATATGGCTTACTATTTTAGTCGCAACTATGGATTTAAAAAATAGATATATATGCCTTATAGACATGAACTTCCTGCATTGCATTGGCGGCAGAACAAACATAGGACGTCCACCCAGACACGCGTTACGTATTCCCAACATCTCTATTCAGACGGAGGTTGGTATGAAACAAGTTTACGAGAACATTAGTCTGATTCGGCAATCCCATCTCAGTGGTCAGAACTTCCTGCCGCGTCCGCACGTAGTTGACCACGCTGTTTTTTGCTAAACTGATGATCAACCGATCGCACCGCTCTTGTCAGCATAGACAAATTTACTGCAGGTACTGCTGACACGTAATTCCTGACACGTTCTTCCGGGTACGTTCTAAGACCGTGTAAATCTGTGTGTTTGCAGACATACTGTCTCCAAGACACACACTCCGAGTTGTCATGTGCTAATATAGACATACGTGTCTTTCACATCTACAGCCAACAAGCACTTGCACTGTCTTCACCTTGTGCGGACAGTTGAATAATATATAATTAGTTAAGCGGATGTTTCTAGTTGTTAGGTTCTGTGAATAGGTACGCATTAGTCGACGAGTCGATACCTGGGAGTCTACACTGATCCTACTGACGAACGTTTATGAATCCAATATGGCGGTTTTCGGTTATTCTGTTTTATTTAATCTCAACGTATTGATATAACACATTCATGTCCTACTTCTGGGAGACACAGCCTCCTTCGTTGTCTCAAGATTCAGACGTCCTTGGTGATTATTGTGCACACACGTCGGTTACCACAAGGGCCACCAGACGGCTGTGCATACGTCAAGTTAATACCATGCGTTGACATATTCAGCGTCTCTGACAACCTGTTTAGTGTCGATTGGTATGCAGCGAATGTACTGCGTAAATGAGCAACGTATTCATACGACATAAATAGGTCAATGTGTCTACAGCTGTGTCTTATTCTTTACTTCCTGACCGCATCTATGATTGTGCTTCAATGTTTTCCCATCTACAAAACCAATCATTCCACTTCTCATTTCACAAATAGGTCTACGTCTTCCACATCCGCCTTTCGTCGGCGGTTCCTTGAACAATCGAAGTGTAGACTACTAAACGGAAATAACGACAACATTGTCAAATGATTATTTTGGTTACAGTCCGCCGCTGTTAGCTGTTAGTGGCAGTTCTTTCTTCGTTCCATTACGGCAGATTTTTTCATCACTTTGGGTCCTCGAGTCTCCAGCTTTCTAATAATGAGCATCATTATACATGTTTTGATTTCCCGTCTCGTTATGTGACATTTGACTTAGGCATTTATGAGAAAGCACTGTAAAAGGAAAGTTTGCCGTCTGGAAACTATGTCAGCGTTCTGTTTGTATTGATTTTCCATTTTCAATGATCATGGTGGGCAGGTCACACTGCTCTGAGATCTATTCTTCTTTTGCTTTTATCATCTCCGTTCTCATGCTGTGATTGACAGTGCCGTGTTGCTGTGATTGACAGTGCCGTGTTGCTGTGATTGACAGTGCCGTGTTGCTGTGATTGACAGTGCCGTGTTGCTGTGATTGACAGTGCCGTGTTGCTGTGATTGACAGTGCCGTGTTGCTGTGATTGACAGTGCCGTGTTGCTGTGATTGACAGTGCCGTGTTGCTGTGATTGACAGCGCCGTGTTGCTGTGATTGACAGTGCCGTGTTGCTGTGATTGACAGTGCCGTGTTGCTGTGATTGACAGTGCCGTGTTGCTGTGATTGACAGTGCCGTGTTGCTGTGATTGACAGTGCCGTGTTGCTGTGATTGACAGTGCCGTGTTGCTGTGATTGACAGTGCCGTGTTGCTGTGATTGACAGTGCCGTGCTGCTCCACTGTTTCAGGGGTGGAGTACTTTGTCTGCTCTTTCCTTCTATGGCAGCTTCATATACAACTCCCTTGATGGTGTCGATGAGGACGCTTATGTCTTTTTCGAAAAGATTAAGAGCCGCGAATGTGCCGCCTATGGTAGCCTAAACAATTTCTGAGTCCTTAAATTTATCGATGTCAAATCGAATACGTGGGATGTTCTTGTGATTGTCTTCTTCAGGTTGAGCTTCAATATTGCCAGAACCATGTTATGATCGCTGCCTACGTCAGCCCCAGGGAATGTGTGGATTTTGCGATTAGGCGAGTGCCATGTTGTTCTCCTTGATATTATGTGCGGGTGTAATGTGTTCGCCAACGTGAGTTTATGACTACTTGCTGCTGAATGACTAAGTTGCAGCACTCTATCATTGGTATCATTGGTTTCTCCTCTGCCAAAGCGGCCTACCGTTCCAGCCCATTAACTATATACATATGGGCCAACCTTTGCAGTGCAGTCTCCTTGCACAATGAGGAAGTCATGCTGTAGAGGTACGTTCGTGCACATTGAGGAAGTCATGCTGTAGAGGTATGTTCGTGCACAATGAGGAAGTCATGCTGTAGAGGTACGTTCGTGCACAATGAGGAAGTCATGC
The DNA here is from genome assembly GCA_963662155.1 of Lamellibrachia columna. Lineage (NCBI taxonomy): Eukaryota > Metazoa > Annelida > Polychaeta > Sabellida > Siboglinidae > Lamellibrachia > Lamellibrachia columna. The sequence goes on from OY759273.1 coordinate 626,908, forward strand.
TGTAGAGGTACGTTCGTGCACAATGAGGAAGTCATGCTGTAGAGATACGTTCGTGCACAATGAGGAAGTCATGCTGTAGAGGTACGTTCGTGCACAATGAGGAAGTCATGTTGTAGAGGTGCGTTCGTGCACAATGAGGAAGTCATGCTGTAGAGGTACGTTCGTGCACATTGAGGAAGTCATGCTGTAGAGGTACGTTCGTGCACAATGAGGAAGTCATGCTGTAGAGGTATGTTCGTGCACATTGAGGAAGTCATGCTGTAGAGGTACGTTCGTGCACAATGAGGAAGTCATGCTGTAGAGGTACGTTCGTGCACAATGAGGAAGTCATGCTGTAGAGGTACGTTCGTGCACAATGAGGAAGTCATGCTGTAGAGGTACGTTCGTGCACAATGAGGAAGTCATGCTGTAGAGGTACGTTCGTGCACAATGAGGAAGTCATGCTGTAGAGGTACGTTCGTGCACAATGAGGAAGTCATGCTGTAGAGATACGTTCGTGCACAATGAGGAAGTCATGCTGTAGAGGTACGTTCGTGCACAATGAGGAAGTCATGCTGTAGAGGTACGTTCGTGCACAATGAGGAAGTCATGCTGTAGAGGTATGTTCGTGCACATTGAGGAAGTCATGCTGTAGAGGTACGTTCGTGCACAATGAGGAAGTCATGCTGTAGAGATACGTTCGTGCACAATGAGGAAGTCATGCTGTAGAGATACGTTCGTGCACAATGAGGAAGTCATGCTGTAGAGGTACGTTCGTGCACAATGAGGAAGTCATGCTGTAGAGGTACGTTCGTGCACAATGAGGAAGTCATGCTGTAGAGGTATCTTCGTATATAACACGGTACCTAGTCGTTGAAACTGTTCAAAGTGCTTTACACTTCACCTCTTGGCAGACCTTTACACTTCACCCCCTGGCAGACCTTTACACTTCACCCCCTGGTAGACCTGTTCATTTACACTTCAACCCCGGCAGACATGTTCATTTACACTTCACCCCCCGGCAGACCTGTTCATTTCAACGCCATCTCAACTTTTCTGGGATGCATTCAGCCACGTTGCAATAACTGCGCGAATACTATTCGTTCGTATATCCACCGCTGTCTGTAGCCAGGTACTAATTTATACACCTGGGTGAACTGTGGCAAGACGGAGTGAACGAAATAATCAAAGCTTCGAAACGGCAGCAATATAATTCGATTTGTACACTCCGATGGAGGATAAACTGACGGAGGTAAGCACCTTGGCTGAAAATAGCGAGGAAGGGCATATTGCAGGTGTAGAGTGTATTACTGCTACCGCATACTACAGAAGAACAACAACAATATATTTAGGCTAGCTCACTATCAGAAAAGTGACCTTCCCGTCGGACATTGTTAAGCCAATTGCACCCATGTGCCATCTGCGGTTTTCCTCGCCCACACGAGGGTCGGCCTGACGATGGCAGGAGGCGGACTAGCGAGGGTCGTCAAGTCAACGTGCTGACCAAGCCGGCCGGTGTCAATCAGATGCGACTGGACAACGTGCGACATTCAGCACCGGACCAGCTGATGACCGTCCACTCTCGCGCCTCGCTGACCACGTCCGCGTGGACATTAGCCGCTGTCGCCGCCTGGACATCAACTTCTACACCTCGGCCGATTGGCAGACCAGAAGTGGTTTCTCCGATGTGAACTTAACTCTCACACTGTCAAGGTGACCTCCATCATTCACACAGCAGTCGGCGGCATCACGTTACTAACATGTGAGGTAGAGAAAACGTTTATCATATCATGTATCAAGCATGCCAGCACGCACGCACGCACGCACGCACGCACGCACGCACGCACGCACGCACGCACGCACACACACACGCACAGAAGACATACTTAATTGAGTTTGGAGTAGATATAACACAGCTACTGAAAAAATACATACCACACGTCATTGTACTTAAACAGCCTATTAAATATCGAAACTTCACGAAGACTTTCTTTATAATAAAGTAGTTTATGACAATGTAGCATGTTCCCTCATATCTTCGTCAGTTTCGCATATATGGTGCTGAATTAAAAAAATTCCCCGACGTTTGACGTACAGATAGTTAGGTAAAGTTGTTAGCAACGGTTGCGTGTTTTCTAAGATAATGCAGAGTTATGTGATCTACGTCAAACGTACAGATAGTTACGTAAAGTTGTTAGCAACGGTTGCGTGTTTTCTAAGAAAATGCAGAGTTATGTGATCTACGTCAAACGTACAGATAGTTACGTAAAGTTGTTAGCAACAGTTGCGTGTTTTCTAAGAAAATGCAGAGTTATGTGATCTACGTCAAACGTACAGATAGTTACGTAAAGTTGTTAGCAACGGTTGCGTGTTTTCTAAGAAAATGCAGAATTACGTGATCTACGTCAAACGTACAGATAGTTACGTAAAGTTGTTAGCAACGGTTGCGTGTTTTCTAAGATAATGCAGAATTACGTGATCTACGTCAACCGTACAGATAGTTACGTAAAGTTGTTAGCAACGGTTGCGTGTTTTCTAAGATAATGCAGAATTACGTGATCTACGTCAACCGTACAGATAGTTACGTAAAATTGTTAGCAACGGTTGCGTGTTTTCTAAGATAATGCAGAATTACGTGATCTACGTCAACCGTACAGATAGTTACGTAAAGTTGTTAGCAACGGTTGCGTGTTTTCTAAGATAATGCAGAATTACGTGATCTACGTCAACCGTACAGATAGTTACGTAAAGTTGTTTGCAACGGTTGCGTGTTTTCTAAGATAATGCAGAGTTATGTGATCTACGTCAAAGGTCCACATAAGTTCCTTCGCAAAGTAAGAACACTTCATGAAACCAGCATGTACACTTCATGTACACTTCATGTACACTTCATGTACCCTTCATGTACAAAATTATTGGGGCATGTTTTTGTTGCCATTAGCATTGCACTATCAAAACTTGACTGGTGCAAAAGTCATAATTGTGCAAAAGTCATAATTTCCCTTCCCATTTGGTTTCCTCTGGGCAGTCTCTAATTATCCAACCGCTTTGTTAATGGCGGCTTGTGTTAGAAACAGCATCCTGAGACAATGCTTTAAGTTTTTGAAAGTTCTGTACTTAATAAAATTACATATTCTATAAACGTTTTACTGCAAAATGAACTGCAATGCGTTTCTTGTGAAACTCATTGTATCTATTTATATGGTGATCATTGAAATAATGAAATATGTCGTATACCAGCAGACGAGAAATTAACCGGATGAAGACTTTTCGAATTCTGGATTTCGATTCGATTATATCGGTAATGCGACGCTGTCGTTTATCGATTACATATTGATCTCGGGTTGATATATTTTGAACGTTTATGTTTCGTGTTGCCGTTTTTCCAAAGGATAATTGCTCTGCTGACCTACGCTGTTACTTCACCTGGCCTTTCTCACGCCCCGGAGGGCACGGCCGCTGTTGAGGTGTTACTTCACCCGGCCTTTCTCACGCCCCGGAGGGCACGGCCGCTGTTGAGGTGTTACTTCACCCGGCCTTTCTCACGCCCCGGAGGGCACGGCCGCTGTTGAGGTGTTACTTCACCCGGCCTTTCTCACGCCCCGGAGGGCACGGCCGCTGTTGAGGTGTTACTTCACCCGGCCTTTCGCACGCCCCGGAGGGCACGGCCGCTGTTGAGGTGTTACTTCACCCGGCCTTTCTCACGCCCCGGGGGGCACGGCCGCTGTTGAGGTGTTACTTCACCCGGGATTTCCCACGCCCCGGAGGGCACGGCCGCTATTGAGGTGTTACTTCACCCGACCTTTCTCACGCCCCGGAGGGTATGGCCGCTGTTGAGGTGTTACTTCACCCGGGATTTCCCACGCCCCGGAGGGCACGGCCGCTGTTGAGGTGTTACTTCACCCGGGATTTCCCACGCCCCGGAGGGCACGGCCGCTGTTGAGGTGTTACTTCACCCGGCCTTTCGCACGCCCCGGAGGGCACGGCCGCTGATGAGGTGTTACTTCACCCGGGATTTCACACGCCCCGGAGGGCACGGCCGCTATTGAGGTGTTACTTCACCCGGCCTTTCGCACGCCCCGGAGGGCACGGCCGCTGTTGAGGTGTTAGGGACGACAGTAAAACGTCTCGTCTCGTTTTGTATGTCAACAACATAAGACCTGGAGGAATAGTACCTGGTTCAGGTTTACCGATTCTCTTATCGTCACACATTTTGCCATAATGTACAAGGAATAACGCGAAAGTATTTATCCTTTTAATGAATCCTAAGCTTCACATTAAATTATAGTCGAAAAACGAAAGTGAAAGACAAAATCAACTTGGCGTTTAGATTATGATTGTAGAGATGACAGTTTTCTAAGACTGGACAAACCGACAAATTACTATTGGTATAATTGGTTCTAGTACACGTTATCTTAGCTAATTTTTTTAAATCATGGGAACATGCTATATCATAAAAGTACATTGCTAAAGACAGAAGTCTGTATTATAATGTAAAATATAGTATTGAAAATATATGCTAACATAATAATGGTAACATAATAATGGTAACAAAGATATCTACACAATTACAATACAAAAAGGCAGATAGCACGTAACATCACTTTAGGTTTGCAGTCACGCACGTACATACGTGCGTGCGAGCTTTCACACATGTACATTTAAGTACATCCACGTGCGTACAGTAGTAGCTATTTGCACAGGTATAGAGTTCCGACTCGCGTACACGTGCTAACGTTTCAAAGGGTGTTAGAGATGTTAGGCATTTTGGCGGCTACAAATGCCATTTCTGATCACTCTGTAAGACGTGATTGATATAGTCTGACAGCTTCTGACAGAGTGCGCTGTCACACTGACGGCTTCAGCTGTGGAACCAGTAACCGACACTCGGTGCTGTGTTAACACGGGAATCTTGCGTGTTGTAGACATTACTGACCAATCATGTAGAAGCACTAATGGTGTTCGGAGAATGCCACCATGTGGATGGTATCAGTGTTAGGAGAATGCCACCATGTGGATGGTATCAGTGTTCCGCTGAGAAGTTTTTCACGCACAGTTTTCACACACGAGTCGCTGTCAGTAAAATATCGCTGTATCTTACATGCAATCTCCCTGGGTATCTTACATGCAATCTCCCTGTGTATCTTACATGCAATCTCCCTGTGTATCTTACATGCAATCTCCCTGTGTATCTCCGATACGCGGCGGATACACTGCGACGAAACTGTTATCATCATTACGATTATTCTGTGCAACAACCCTCGCTTTCCGATTCATTGTTGCACGTTGCAACAGAGGAGTAAACGCCAGCTTCACCGGTAGGCGGACACGCGGCGGATACACGCGGCGGATACACGCGGCGGATACACGCGGCGGATACACGCGGCGGATACACGCGGCGGATACACGTGGCGGATACACGCGCCATCAACGATGAATAGCTGCGCTGAGGTTCGTAGAAATAACTTCTCAGCGGTTTTTTTTGCGAATTTCTAGCGTCAGATAGGAAGAGCAACGAGCTCGCTGATAGGAAGAGCAACGAGTTCGCTGATAGGAAGAGCAACGAGCTCGCTGATAGGAAGAGCAACGAGCCCGCTGATAGGAAGAGCAACGAGCTCGCTGATAGGAAGAGCAACGAGCTCGCTGATAGGAAGAGCAACGAGCTCGCTGATAGGAAGAGCAACGAGCTCGCTGATAGGAAGAGCAACGAGCTCGCTGATAGGAAGAGCAACGAGCTCGCTGATAGGAAGAGCAACGAGCTCGCTGATAGGAAGAGCAACGAGCTCGCTGATAGGAAGAGCAACGAGCTCGCTGATAGGAAGAGCAACGAGCTCGCTGATAGGAAGAGCAACGAGCTCGCTGATAAGAAGAGCAACGAGCTCGCTGATAGGAAGAGCAACGAGCTCGCTGATAGGAAGAGCAACGAGCTCGCTGGGCGTAACGTGACGCACTGATTGTCACACGGGCCTGCTGCTTGTGGAGTCAGTCCGTCAGACTGCGACCCGGGGCTGTGCTTCCTCTCACACGTGACGGGGCGAGACACACGATGTAGACACGAGGGTGGTACGTGGCTCAGAAAGTTATTGAAATAAATCCTATTTACCGCAGCGAGTAGCGCTGGTGTCTACTCGTGCGTGCACGTGCACAGTAACAACACCTGCAGCCACGCACAAGGCAGCCAGACAGCTTTACGACAAACAGGAATCAACGTTCAATGCTATCATAACATATTATGAAAGGACATCCTGTGAAACCTCTTAGCGTTTCAACAGCCAGTATTTGCCAACCCGTTGGAGCAAGGTTAGTCACCGCTGCTACTGCAGCTCAACGACCGTGGACCGTTAATACATCCGGGTTAAAAGATTGCATCGTCTTCCTGGACATCGATGGAAAACACAGAGTGTGGTGTGAAAATGAAGACTAACACAGAGTGTAGTGTTATATTTTAGACTAAATAATGAAGACTAACACAGAGTGTAGTGTTATATTTTAGACTAAATAATGAAGACTAACACAGAGTGTAGTGTTATATTTTAGACTAAATAATGAAGACTAACACAGAGTGTAGTGCTATATTTTAGACTAAATAATGAAGACTAACACAGAGTGTAGTGTTATATTTTAGACTAAATAATGAAGACTAACACAGAGTGTAGTGTTATATTTTAGACTAAATAATGAAGACTAACACAGAGTGTAGTGTTATATTTTAGACTAAATAATGCTGTATGACAAGAGTCTTTACTGAAAGATATGAGGTAGATCAAAAACACTAAGACCTGTTTCAACGCCTTCTGTTCTACCATTCCACAGGAAATCTCTCTGGACTACGTTATCTAAACACATGCTACGATTGTAAGGCGGATATATATTACAATCACAACGTCAAACAATGAGACTATAATGTGTTGAATTGTCGAGTCAAACATGTATCATGCAACTGAACACCGCCAACTTGCACCTTTTACAACGCACCACTCGACTCGTCGCTTTTCACCTCCCATCCACGATACATCGCAGTAGTACCCTGGGACTGGGATGTTTAACGAGCCCAGCTAATTAGTGGGACAGTACAGGCCTATTCTGACAGTCAGGTTCATATCCTGGTGGAGTGGTAAGGTTGGTGCCACAGAATTGACCAATAACCCGGGAACGAATCGCGACTTCCCAGCGGACCTGTTACTTGTGTGCAACGAGAGACCGACTGCCACATTCGCTATGTAGAAGGCTCGCTTTGCTATATCTAGTTTGGTAAGGAAGACGCCTATTTCGATGGGGTTCAACAACTACAAGGCCACGAACATACTTACTTCAAATGATAACAAAGACACATGGGGTACAAAGACATATGGGGTACAAAGACACATGGGGTACAAAGACACATGGGGTACAAAGACACAAGGGGTACAAAGAAGTGCTACTTGCCAATGACATTCACGACTAACGCCACGTACGCATAAGAGGCATCAGTTACGAAAACCGCCTGACAGTTGGTTGACAACGCTAATTAATAACTAATATCCCACACATTCCTCGAGTTTGTCAACACTAGAAAGTTGGAGATTCAGATAAGTTAGATACAAGGTTTTATTAATATTGAATGGCTGTGATGATAGAATTGATATTGATAGAAATGTTAAAAAGTGGGCAGTAGAACCGGAGGGCACTTCCTTGTCTGTCTGCCATCGCTTTGGGGGGAAATATTGTTAAGTCTTGTTAACTCTTATTAAATCATCCGATAAACGTCAAACAGAGGCTTTTCTGATTGTGTTTTGTGTACATAATAATTACACCAGCTCGTGAAACACCAAGACGGGATTATGTGTGTTGGCAATAAAACAGGACTAGGTTTGTGTGCGGCATATCGATCCTTGCCCGACTACCCTTGACGGTTGTACATGTTTGAAGTAATCGATCGAGTGACCGATGACGCAGTCGTTATACTGGTTGACAGTCGTTGTGTACAATAGATATAGACCCCAGTTCGGAGGTTGACCAGCATTACGTCCTTACCTACATCGGGTAAGCACATTAAGTCCTTACCTACATCGGGTAAGCACATTAAGTCCTTACCTACATCGGGTAAGCACATTAAGTCCTTACCTACATCGGGTAAGCACATTAAGTCCTTACCTACATCGGGTAAGCACATTAAGTCCTTAACTACATCGGGTAAGAACTTGAAAGATGAATCACAACAGTTATGAAAGTCTCAATGATAAGTTATATACATGAATTAAACAGGACAGTCTTTCTTGGTCGCAAAATATGATGTAGATATTTATTCAGGTTGATCCAGTCGTAGGTTAACAAGCAAACCGCGTTCGAAACGTCAAGTTAACAACAATATTTAGATTGTGTATGTAAAGAACGATACTGCATGAAATATGCCGTTGACCTCCCTGTGAAACTATAAAAGAGATTTTCACAAAACGCCCATCACGTTCTTGTTTCCCGCTGTAGCACTGTTGCACTGTTGCACTGTTGCACTGTTGCTCTGTTGCACTGAAAGCACGCGTATCTAGTCATAATCCTGTCCACCAATGCCTGTGATTCTGGATGATACGTCCAATATAATTAATTCAATAGATTCGCATCTCACATTTGTAGATTTTATGTGGTCATATGTTTTCAGCCTGTCATTCAACATGCGCCCTTCCGCGGCGCAAGGTTCGAGTCGTCGACACGCCATGTCTCTAACCACTAACTTGGTTCACTGCCAGAGACCAAGTACACAACGTTTTTTAGCATCGCCATCGTAGCTGCACGCTTTTTATTTCCAAATATAAGTTGTTGCTTCAAATGTTTACGATCTGAGATTGGAGATGCACCTTTCCGTCCTCCTTCCTCGATGTCCTCACGCCCTTTCCGTCCTCCTTCCTCAATGTCCTCACGCCCTTTCTGTCTTCCTTCCTCGATGTCCTCACGCCCTTTCCGTCCTCCTTCCTCAATGTCCTCACGCCCTTTCCGTCCTCCTTCCTCGATGTCCTCACGCCCTTTCCGTCCTCCTTCCTCGATGTCCTCACGCCCTTTCTGTCTTCCTTCCTCGATGCCCTCACGCCCTTTCTGTCTTCCTTCCTCGGTGTCCTCACGCCCTTTCTGTCTTCCTTCCTCGATGTCCTCACGCCCTTTCCGTCCTCCTTCCTCGATGTCCTCACGCCCTTTCCGTCCTCCTTCTTCGATGTCCTCACGCCCTTTCTGTCTTCCTTCCTCGATGTCCTCACGCCCTTTCCGTCCTCCTTCCTCGATGTCCTCACGCCCTTTCCGTCCTCCTTCCTCGATGTCCTCACGCCCTTTCCGTCCTCCTTCTTCGATGTCCTCACGCCCTTTCTGTCTTCCTTCCTCGATGTCCTCACGCCCTTTCCGTCCTCCTTCCTCGATGTCCTCACGCCCTTTCCGTCCTCCTTCCTCGATGTCCTCTCGCCATTTCTGTCTTCCTTCCTCGATGTCCTCACGCCCTTTCCGTCCTCCTTCCTCGATGTCCTCACGCCCTTTCCGTCCTCCTTCCTCGATGTCTTCACGCCCTCCCTATGGGACCTGCTGCGCCATCTCGTATTTTTGTCTTGTATTTCGTCTTTCGCATTTTTACGCTGAAACTTTCCATAGACGACGTTTTTCTTCTATCCACAACTCACGCTACATAAGAAGTTCCAGTCGTATTATTTGTCATTCGACCAAGTCGTGTCTCACGATAAACTAGTTGGTCTTCTGTTGCAAAAAACATACGTGATCACGTCAATATATAATATACCAAACATAAAAAATACAACAGCATTGTTTTAAGCACATAATCTCCACAGCTTGCGACTCCACGTGTAATATAGATAGTGTCACTCAATGCCAAGAACCGTAATTTCTGCCAAGTCATTTGACGCTACGTTAGTACGCCTGTAATATCAAATAATACGCCGATGATCCGTCCCCAGTGACTCGACTGTATACTTATGTAATATACACATTATGTTCGTTGATTGCTATCTTACACGTATTTGGAATTGCATGATTTCCATGAACCAATACGTCGACATACATAAATATGTTGTAATGGTGTATCGTAATACGACATTACCTGTTTTCACGCTTACTAACAACACACATCTATTTGTCGTTATGGTATGCGTGCAGTAACGTACTATACCAACATTTATTGAGATAGTTGAAATACCCCGGTATCAACTAATGACGGTCATTCAGGTAATTCAGGTAAACTACGGCTTTGTCTATGTTTGTGCGAAAGCGTAGTTTGAACGGTGGACATTGATTACATAGAGATATTTACCGGAGTGCAGAAGTTGCCAGCTGCGACGTACGTTCGCGATCAAGACGATGTAAGCGACCTGAAGAACCGAGACTCGTGCGTGCATAGTGAGGGCATCCTTCGTGCGACGGAAACCCCCTCTCACCTAATGACGACGTCACGCGCCGCTAGAGACAAGATGGCGTCGGCCACCCCGGAGTCATCAATTGTTGTGTCACTGTACTCCGCTACTGTGTCTTGCCGGCGATGATCAATGGCGATGTGGAATTCTAGATGAGCAGATTAATAATCCAGAATGTCTTTGAACACTCTGTAGAGCTTCTCGATGTGACGTTGCGTTCTGCCGAATACTGGCACTCTTGAGAGAGTCAGACGGTCTTACTTCGACCAGCTAACGTTAACGTGCAATCACGAGCTGATGGTAGCGAAACATAATTATTCCTAAACGCTACAACTAACCGTACCGGATATGACGCGAGATTAACGCAGATTCCGTGTTTGCGCTGCATTCTACCACTGAGCGCAAGAGCAGTATGAGAAAGTGACACCGGAAGAGAACCGACGTGTACTGTTGTCGTCGACACAGAGCTGTGGCCGCTGCATCACCGTGGTGGGCTGAAGCCTGTCTTCGTGTGAGTTCACGCCGGCATACACACGACACAGCCGGGTCGGCGCCTGGACTCCCTGTTTAAACTCCACTCCTTCTCACACGCCGCACCCTCAATCCAACGAAACAGGTCTTACGTCCTGGCAGATGATGCGAAGTTACGTGTCGCGACTTGGCACGCGACGCGACGTTACGTGTTACGCCTGGCACGCGATCCGACGTACGTTTTGAGAGGCGCGGTTACCGACGTCCTACGAGCGACGTTCCCGGCGCGCGCTGCACGTCAGACTACCGACAGCGACGGCGGCGTCGACCGCCAGCAGGAGGCCGCGTGGGGGGAGCGTAGCAGCTGACGGCCACGGATCGATACCCGCTGTACCGGAGACAGCGAGCGCGCAGGTCGGCCATCTTGGTCGTGTTATCAGTGCCGGACTAACAGCGGCGCGCTGACACGACATGGTGCATTGTAATTACTCCAGTTATTACGCCGTGTTTCGAGGCAATCTGCGCGTCGAGATAACAAGAAATACGCCCGACAACAGATTAACGTCACAAACGCTGAATCGTTTTATTAACCCAAGTTAGAGCATTACTGGCATGCCCGGCCGTTGAGCATAATGGCAACTGACGCCTTGGTCAGTGGGTAAATAGACGAGAAACAGAATCGGGTTTACGTACACCCCATTCAGGGTCGTATTTAGTTTGACGTCAGTGGATGATCCAGGCATTTGTCATAGACGAGGAATGGATTGCTACAGTCGACTGAAACAGTGTCAAGCCGTATTGTAGCGAACAAATTAAGCACGAGCAAAACATTAAAAAAACCAATATGTAATGTTAAGCACAGAGCACAGAACGACCGATGGGATCACGCAAAAGTAACACGCAACATTCTTTGAACTTATTAGTGCAATTAATCAAAGCTTGCTCTGGCTTCCCATAAAGCAATGGCCGTTTAGGTTACGTACTGACTTATATCGTAAGGACAAAAACGTTTTCGCTGTCGGAGTCTCCACAGTAAATTCCTGTGTAATAGTGGTAGCTACAGCTGGTAGACGGAACGCATTTCCGGTTGGACGCAGTGATGCGTTGAATTATGGGAAAGGAACAGTCAGTGTTGTGTAGATGCCGAATTGAAGGCTATGCAACATAGGTTACACCGTGTTTATTGATATTAAGGCTATTCACGCATTTATTGCAATAACTGTGAATCACGAAAAGATGAAAACTCGCCCAATGCAGTTATTACGAACGCATCTATCTTGCACAAGGCGAACTCCAATCTGCGATATGTCACGAGAACAGATGTCCACCAATCAGGTCGGGCCAAGAGTGCCGCGGTAGAAAGCTGCATTATGACCACGGGTTAATCGTGAAGGACGACGCGGCAACGCATCATTATTATTTCGTGCAAACGAAAGTTTCGCAACGAGAGAAATGAATGATGACTTGTTACTAACACTGATAGGCAGGTGGAAGCTACGAGTATAACGTCCAGGATATATATATATATATATATATATATATATATATATATATATATATATATATATATATATATATATATATATATATATATATATATATATATAATAACAAGACCATAGTTCGTCTACCCAGAGAGATAACTAATGCGTCTGCCGTCCAATTGTTCGCTACTGTCACAAAAATTCACAGAAATAACCGTTCGAGTGGACGTTCGCACACACGTGAGCGTCGGCTAAAGTTGTCTTCTCAATTTTATGTTTTGCTTGTTTCGTTCCAGAATCATTTCGCTAAAATCGAACCTATATATTTTCCACTACAACATGCTGTCTCGTTTGTGCAAATATGTGCCCAGTCGAAACTCGGCAGAAAGGAGCTATGGTGGCTCCACCTATGTATACCATGACATAAGGGACTGAAATAACTCACACTTTACATATTTGAGGTAAACGAATCGAAGATTTTCAAACAAAGATATAGTCACTCAACACAATCATTTCCTGTAGCGGATCGTAGTATTAGACACACGTGTGCAGTCATATCAACGTCTTCAAATTAGAACTGTGAGTTACAATTATGCCTCAAAATCACTCGAAATGTCACGATTTAAGACTTTGTTGTGATGTTGCGTGATCAGCCGGTTGTTGGCCTCTCGCGGGAAGACGCAGCGTTAAAAAGACTACATAAATAATGGGTTTTCACGAGAATAAAAAACGGACACTTTTGTGTTTACGTAAGTTGCATTTAATGTGATTGGGGACTGGCAGTGAAACACATGGAAACTGACTAATCTGAAGTGACTGGCAACGGTGAATTCTCACGGGGATACGTAAGCTTGTTTGCTAGCGAGGAAAAGGCTAATGTTGGTATCATAGAGACAACAATAACTAGTATCTAGCAAATGTTATACATCTTACATATTACTATCGTCTCTCACAAGTTTACGTAAAATATTAATGTTATCTATTACGTGGTGAAGCGATTTTATGCTAAGACACTGAGCCTGCTGCAGTTGAACCATCGCTGTGTTGTCATAACTTTACCAAACTCTTAATTTTATGGACGATTTGCACATTTGAAACGTAATTAAATGTGGACGACTTTCGTGTGAAAGACGTTGAAATGTAGAAAGATATATTGATGAACTGTGTTGCTACTTGAGTTTATATAGTTGATTCATTAAGAATCAACTACTAGGTGGGAAATGTGCACCTCTTTCCATCCAAAAGGAAGAAAACACCGACATAGAGACATTGACCAACAAGTTCAACAATGCAATGACTGACACAGCCAGTGTGATCCTCGGCAAACACCGTCATAAGAAGTTCAACAATGCAATGACTGACACAGCCAGTGTGATCCTCGGCAAACACCGTCATAAGAAGTTCAACAATGCAATGACTGACACAGCCAGTGTGATCCTCGGCAAACACCGTCATAAGAAGTTCAACAATGCAATGACTGACACAGCCAGTGTGATCCTCGGCAAACACCGTCATAAGAAGTTCAACAATGCAATGACTGACACAGCCAGTGTGATCCTCGGCAAACACCGTCATAAGAAGTTCAACAATGCAATGACTGACACAGCCAGTGTGATCCTCGGCAAACACCGTCATAAGAAGTTCAACAATGCAATGACTGACACAGCCAGTGTGATCCTCGGCAAACACCGTCATAAGAAGTTCAACAATGCAATGACTGACACAGCCAGTGTGATCCTCGGCAAACACCGTCATAAGAAGTTCAACAATGCAATGACTGACACAGCCAGTGTGATCCTCGGCAAACACCGTCATAAGAAGTTCAACAATGCAATGACTGATACAGCCAGTGTGATCTTCGGCAAACACCGTCATAAGAAGAAACCCCGGATCACCACCGAACTACCTGACATGTGTCACAAAAGAAGAATATTGAAAAGGGGAAGAAATGCCTGCTCCCTGAGGAGCCGATAAATATAGGGAAATCAACAAATAAATCAGAAAAGGCATGGAAGAAGAATTAATACAAGCTGGAGGAGAAGCTGTGACTAACATCCTCACAGCAATCTGCAACAAGATCTGACATACAGGAGATTAGCCTACTCCATGGACGCAATCATACTTCCAAATAAAATCTACCAGACAATCAGCCTCATCAGCCACTCAAGCAAAGTCATGTTGAAAGTCATCCTTAACAAGCCACAAGCGGAGAACATCATCGCTGAAGAAAAGGCCGGCTCTCGAGAAGGACGCACTACTACATAGCAAATATTTAACCTTAGAATCCTCTGTGAAAAGTACATGCAGCACCAACACAATTTCTACCATGTCTTTATTGACTTCAAGGAAGCATTTGACAGGGTATGGCATGTAATATTATGGGCAACCATGAGGAATTACAACATTGGTGTCAATTTTGTTCGAGCCATACAGCATCTTTATGACAAGGCCAGCGCAGTCCTCGTGAATGGCAACTCAACTTTATGACAAGGCCAGCGCAGTCCTCGTGAATGGCAACTCTACTTTATGACAAGGCCAGCGCACTCCTCGTGAATGGCAACTCTTCTTCGGGGAATGGTTTCGCACCACTATTGGAGTCCGCCAGGGCTGCCTTCTATCACCCACTCTACTTTAACATATTTTTAGAGAGAATCATGACTGACGCCCTTGAAGATCACGGAGGAACAGTCAGCATCGGAGGCAGGACATTAACAAATTTACGCTTTGCAGATGATATCGATATTTTAGCAGGGGATGAACAGGAACTAGTCAACCTAGTGAGTCGCCTCGACAAAACATCTGCGTCCTACGGAATGGAAATTAATGCTGAGAAAAAGAAGCTAAAAAGAAGCTAACGCCCAACAACATCGATGGCATCATCTAGAAGATCAACGTGGGAGGACAAAGATTAGAAACAGTGTCCAACTTCAAGTACCTGGGTTCAGTTGTTACAGACGAGGGGTCTAAACATGAGATCATTTCTAGCATTGCCCAGACAACAGCAACGCTGACAAGACTGAAACCAATATGGAAAAATAAAAACATCACCCTTCGATCCAAAATCAGACTGTGCGATCACTTAGCAGGTCAATGTTTCTTTATCCAACCGAACTACATCGAAGAACAGGAACAGAGAAGAACCATCGGGCCCTGACCACGGTAAAGAGACGGAAGCTGATATGGTAAGGGCACGTCTCATCAGATCATCCGGTCTGATGAAGACCATCCCGCAAAGCACCGTTAGGGGAGCAAGAAGACGAGGAAGACAGAGGAAGAGGTGGGAGGACAACACCAGAGAGTGGACATCCCTGGACTTCTCAGAGACACAACACCAGAGAGTGGACATCCCTGGACTTCTCAGAGACACAACACCAGAGAGTGGACATCCCTGGACTTCTCAGAAACACAACACCAGAGAGTGGACATCCCTGGACTTCTCAGAGACAAAACACCAGAGAGTGGACATCCCTGGACTTCTCAGAGACACAACACCAGAGAGTGGACATCCCTGGACTTCTCAGAGACACAACACCAGAGAGTGGACATCCCTGGACTTCTCAGAGACACACCACCAGAGAGTGGACATCCCTGGACTTTTCAGAGATACAACACCAGAGAGTGGACATCCCTGGACTTCTCAGAGACACAACACCAGAGAGTGGACATCCCTGGACTTCTCAGAGACACAACACCAGAGAGTGGACATCCCTGGACTTCTCAGAGACACAACACCAGAGAGTGGACATCCCTGGACTTCTCAGAGACACAACACCAGAGAGTGGACATCCCTGGACTTCTCAGAGACACAACACCAGAGAGTGGACATCCCTGGACTTCTCAGAGACACAAAGGGCGGCAGACGACAGGAAGAAGTGGAGACAGCTGGTTGCGAGGTCATCGGTGGTGCCCCAACGAACCTCATTGTTAAAGGATTGAAGAAGAAGAAGATGATGATGATGTTGATGATGATTCACAAGTCTATGCGACATCACATGCAACACTGAATGTCCGCATTGGTTTTGGAAGTCGATGTAGCGTGTGAGAGTAATGAAATCATGAAACAAACTATTACACTAATTTCGGTTTCGATTTAATATCTCCAGTGCGATCAGTCTATTTGAACGCCCTTCTGTGTGACTAAATATACTTTTAGCTGGAGACAGTGAGTTGATGACTGCGTCTCCTCCTAACTACTCGACAGACGTTCTCCTAGAGAGGTGACCAATCCAACGTCTGAAACCGTCATGCAACTGGTCTCCCAGAAGACACCGAGGAACGTGTTTTAAGAAGGACATACGTCTGAAAAAATAATCATAGCTTTTAAATGAACTGGAAAATCATTTTATTTAACATTTACCCTCTGCCCCTGCACGCACGTGAATGTGAGAAGAATACCCCGAAAGTGTTCATTTACCCTCTGCCCCTGCACGCACGTGACTGTGAGAAGAACACCCCGAAAGTGTTCATGCGTAATTAGTACAGCATCGAATTAGGAATTTTGCTCTATTTACAATGGTCTGACATAACCTTTGTCATTTAGGAATGTACTCTAGTGTAGTGCAATGGTCTGACATAACCTTTGTCATTTAGGAATGTACTCTAGTGTAGTGCAATGTTTACCTTTGTCTGCTGGCTTGTGATAAACGCAAACCCGGACTAGTCCGTGACGCGAAGTATAAATGGCATGGAAAATGTTGACAACAAAGAAATGTGTCGGAATGTGTAACACAAGGCTAACCAATTACCAATTTCGTTTTCATGCGAACAGCTCAATCATATACGATGATGTTTATGTGTGAATCGCGTGTGCGCACGGCTTGTACAAATGGAGATAATTAAATGTACCCGTTGCCTAGCAACATTATAAGGAATTGCGTAATAATAAATTTGCTCGAATGTTGACAGAGGAAGACGTAAATTAATGTTCAATGGTGTAATAATGGTATGAACGGTCGGTACTGACGTCCACACAGGTGACGCGCGGCACCCGTAGGATGGGCCACGGGGTTTATGTTGGTCAACTTATAATAGTATTTACACAATACTGGTTACACTTACTCAACACATACATATCTGTTTAATCAATTGTTTGTTTATATTTGTCTTACCGTAACGTGATAGAACATAATGTAACATAATGGAACGTGATGTAACATAGGCAAGACACTCACTACCCTATGGACACTCACTACCCTATGGACAAGTGTCCTTTCCCACCATAAAAATGCGTTTTCGAGGCTATTTAGAATATTATTAAAATGCAATAAGCACACCCAATAAAAACGTATTTCATGTACGTTATCATTTTAATAGTTATATCATTGAAATTACCCGAAAATAACCACAATACACATAAAAGTTTGATGTTTTTGTGATGAAAAGCGTAACATCATCATTCGCATGTTGTATACAGTGATATCGCACAACATAAGTTGATAAACATATTCACAATCAATTATCTTTTGCTTATTGGCGGCAGTAAGCAGACGGTATGATGTTGCATGAAGTTACGTGACGTTACACGAATGTAGGTCAGTACACCAGATTGCGATTAATATGAGTTGGACGAACCAATTAGGTCTACTTTCACTTTCACTTCAAACAAGCGACAACTATAATCACGCCGTCCGCTGAGTCAAAAGCTTGGAGCCGGTTTATCCGCTCGAAAGAGTTCATTGGTCATGTGATGTGGTGCTCAATGACCTTGTGACAAACGGCGCCTTCCCGTCTAGTGTCTACCTGTCACCTGGTGTCAATCGGTTTGCAGGGACAGAGGCAAATCTTGTCCTGGGAAGCGGCGTACAGATCATCCAGACAGTCATACAATTGAATTATTACACGAGCACTTTGTTGTTCCTATAAGAATGATAATGTTGGTCGTGATGCACTGAACTCTGTGTATGTAAGCAATTGTTGTCACAAGACCACGTCTTGAAGCCATTAGGTTTGCTGCGATCGCCCAATCAATACAGTGGACGCACCTACCCCGCACATAGACATTATCTCATATTAATTCTACTGAACCAACACTTCACACGGCAACATTCCCAGTAAACCTTCACCCGCGGCGGACAATTATTAGTAGCAATTATTATGATAACTGATGCGAGCGTCAGCCTCAAACTAAGAACATTTACGATCAATGTATTGGGCGTCGCTTCAGTGTTGTCCGATCGTCAGTATTAATCTCGTCTGAAGAGCGGAGTATCCTAAATTGGCTGCGAGCGATTTACTCCTGCCGACTGTTTCCAATGACTACCCAGAGCTTCAGCGCGTTGACAAGTTCATTTCGAACGCGCCCAGTTGAGGCGTTCTTGTCAGAGATGGTTTACCAATCTAATGGACAAGGAACGCTCCAATATCCGCCCATCTCCCCAGAAGCAACTCACGAATCTAAATGACGGTTGGAATATCTTCCAACAAAACCGAATACGTCCATAAGTGGCCGGTAAAGAGCAATTCAGTATTTGATCCATCCAATTCGGATTCGGAAGCGAGCAAGAATTTCGTTTAAACTGGACGCCGGGATTAGACTTGTGGTCAACAGGTAATAATAACACTCAACAGATCGGAAAACGTTAGTGCAACCGAGGTCCAGATTTTTATATGTATAATATGATGTCAATCAGCAGAGTATTTGGCCGGTAATAACTAATAAATCTGTCGGTGCTAGCGAACGTTGCCCAAGTTGAACATGTGAAAGGATATAACATATATAACATATATAACATATATAACATATATAACATATATACATATAACAGATATACATATAACAGATATACATATAACAGATATACATATAACAGATATACATATAACAGATACACATATAACAGATATACATATAACAGATATACATATAACAGATATACATATAACAGATACACATATAACAGATATACATATAACAGATATACATATAACAGATATACATATAACAGATATACATATAACAGATATACATATAACAGATATACATATAACAGATACACATATAACAGATATACATATAACAGATATACATATAACAGATATACATATAACAGATACACATATAACAGATATACATATAACAGATATACATATAACAGATATACTTCAGATATGTACTGATTGTGAAATTACATTCATCCATACTTCACAAAACTGACACATTAATGCAGTACTAGTCGTCTGAAGCGAAACATCTCGTGGAGATTGAAGTGGAGCTGGCCACGTCCGTGACGAGAAACGTAGATAGATAATATGATTGAGTAGATAAATGCATGCATAATTACGTTGGTATATTATTAGTGGTAATAAACGAATGCAGCATATTATTATTGGTAAGTAGTTAAGTAACGCAGCTTGCATAATTTCAGAACCGATGTTACCGACATAAGCAAGTCGATATGGTTGAACGATGTATGATACAACAAATGATACATAGAGAGTGACATAAGCAAGTCGATATGGTTGAAAGATGTTACCGACATAAGCAAGTCGATATGGTTGAACGATGTTACCGACATAAGCAAGTCGATATGGTTGAAAGATGTTACCGACATAAGCAAGTCGATATGGTTGAACGATGTTACCGATATAAGCAAGTCGATATGGTTGAACGATGTTGCCGACATAAGCAAGTCGATATGGTTGAACGATGTTACCGACATAAGCAAGTCGATATGGTTGAACGATACCGGTCTCGAGGAACACAACATGTTGTTTCTACAGTACACTCGCGATATTGAGATGATTGACAACGCTAATTAATAACTAATGTCGCACACATTACTCGAGGCAGACACGGAGGCGACAAAACCGATTACGAGGCGTTGACAAACATCATAAAGCCGACATTATCACTGGGATTCTCACAAACCTCAGCTGCATGTTTAAGAGCATAACATGTTTAAGAGCATAACATGTTTAAGAGCATAACATGTTTAAGAGCATAACATGCAAACAAAGCCGTGCCTACGTTATCCACAAATCGTTTACTTAAGATAGGTAAGTTTACTATACATACACTAACGTTGCAAAAATAAAGTTGTCAAAATGTACTTTTCCTGTGACAAATACTTTCGAATAAACGACAAAACAGCACACCCACAGTACAACCACAGTACAACCACAGCACAACCACAGCACACCCACAGCACACCCACAGTACAACCACAGTACAACCACAGCACAACCACAGCACAACCACAGCACAACCACAGCACAACCACAGTACAACCACAGCATAACCACAGTAAAACCACAGCACACCCACAGCACAACCACAGCACAACCACAGTAAAACCACAGTACAACCACATCACAACCACATCACAACCACAGCACAACCACAGCACAACCACAGCACAACCACAGTACAACCACAGCACAACCACAGTAAAACCACAGCACAACCACAGCACAACCACAGCACAACCACAGCACAACCACAGTAAAACCACAGTACAACCACAGCACAACCACAGCACAACCACAGCACAACCACAGCACAACCACAGCACAACCACATCACAACCACAGTAAAACCACTGCACAACCACAGCACACCCACAGTACAACCACAGCACAACCACAGCACAACCACAGTAAAACCACAGCACAACCACAGCACACCCACAGTACAACCACAGCACAACCACAGCACAACCACAGTAAAACCACAGTACAACCACAGCACAACCACAGCACAACCACAGTAAAAGTAAAACCACAGCACAACCACAGCACACCCACAGTACAACCACAGCACAACCACAGCACAACCACAGTAAAACCACAGTACAACCACAGCACAACCACAGCACAACCACAGCACAACCACAGCACAACCACATCACACCCACAACACAACCACAGCACAACCACAGCACAACCACAGCACAACCACAACACAACCACAGCACAACCACAGCACAACCACAGCACAACCACAGCACAACCACAGCACAACCACAGTACAACCACAGCACAACCACAGTACAACCACAGCACAACCACAGTACAACCACGGACGTGAACCAATAGAAGTACCTACGCTGTACAAACAGCGAGGCAGAGGCAGAGGCAGAGGCAGAGGCAGAGGCAGAGGCAGAGGCAGAGGCAGAGGCAGAGGCAGAGGCAGAGGCAGAGGCAGAGGCAGAGGCAGAGGCAGAGGCAGAGGCAGAGGCAGAGGCAGAGGCAGAGGCAGAGGCAGAGGCAGAGGCAGAGGCAGAGGCAGAGGCAGAGGCAGAGGCAGAGGCAGAGGCAGAGGCAGAGGCAGAGGCAGAGGCAGAGGCAGAGGCAGAGGCAGAGGCAGAGGCAGATGAAGAGGCAGAGGCAGAGGCAGAGGCAGAGGCAGAGGCAGAGGCAGAGGCAGAGGCAGAGGCAGAGGCAGAGGCAGAGGCAGAGGCAGAGGCAGAGGCAGAGGCAGAGGCAGAGGCAGAGGCAGAGGCAGAGGCAGAGGCAGAGGCAGAGGCAGAGGCAGAGGCAGAGGCAGAGGCAGAGGCAGAGGCAGAGGCAGAGGCAGAGGCAGAGGCAGAGGCAGAGGCAGAGGCAGAGGCAGAGGCAGAGGCAGAGGCAGAGGCAGAGGCAGAGGCAGAGGCAGACGGGAGGGAGATGCAGAGGCAGAGGTAGAGGGAGAAGGAGGGGTAGAGGGGGAGGGAGGGGGAAAGGGAGTAGGAGAGGGAGAGAGAATGGGAGAGGGGGAGGCAGAGGCTTGGGGAGAGGGAGGAGGAGGGGAGATGGAGAGAGGGAGGGAGAAGGAGTGGGAGAGGGAGTGGGATAGGAAGAGGATGATGGAGGGGAGAGGCAGTGGGAGAGAGAGAGAGAGAGAGGGAGAGGAAGAGGGGCAGAGGGAATGGGAGAGGAAAGGCGAGCGGTAGAGGGAGTGGGAGTGGGAAAGGGAGAAGGAGTGGGAGAGAGAGAGAGAGAGAGAGAGAGAGAGAGAGAGTGCGAAGCTTGAAGTTGTACATGTATCAAACCTGATAGTTTGGTGTTTGAATAGTTATCATCGTATTTCTAAACATTGCATAGTACAATTGTCTACAAATCGACAACTCTATAAGAATCAATAATGAAACTGGCATAATGTGTATGCAGAGCCAGTCTTGTGTCGTATGTTCTACGTGCGTCGGTCAACCGTCCACATTACGGCCGCCTGGATGTAGAGATTGACTCTCCTTGCCCAGTGCATACGAACAGCATTAATGTGTCGAAATGTCCATTTCGCTCGCAGCTACTCGGCCATTTCGCCTGTTATGATTATTGTCGACCGGCCTCGCGCAATTCGATAGCTGCCTGTCAACCCTGTTGTCCGGTTGGTCAAGCCGCAGACCTCTCGGGAACACTAATTCAACTCGGCACAGATTGCTATGATGACATGTGACCTTTAGCGTGGGAATGGATGACGTGCTACGCCAGTCACTCTTCCAATCCTCGCGTCTTTTAATTTCAATCATAAATTGTGCTTCGTTAACAGAGTGATTCAGGTGAACTATTAAGCTGGTGCTCAACGTGGTACATATGTGAAGATAATCTGGGGCTATTGTAAATATATATTAGTTTATACAAGACTTTGTTCGCAGAATGATCATCCATATAAAACTAGTTTTGGTGAAACAAACAGTATCATTATGCTGACTAACAGCAACACCGGGTTACTTTGATATTCTGTTTGGTTATAAACTTCACAGTGATTACGGTGCACCAACAATTTGTTGTACTAATCAGACATTTATTTTACTTCAGCATAATCATTAACGAGCACACTGGTCAGACATACGAATAAGGCACCTCAATCGGACCCAGGAGAGTGACAAGAAATGATACATAGAGAGTAACAATAAATGATACATAGAGAGTGACAACAAATGATACATAGAGAGTGACAACAAATGATACATAGAGAGTGACAACAAATGATACATAGAGAGTGACAACAAATGATACATAGAGAGTGACAACAAATGATACATAGAGAGTGACAACAAATGATACATAGAGAGTGACAACAAATGATACATAGAGAGTGACAACAAATGATACATAGAGAGTGACAACAAATGATACATAGAGAGTGACAACAAATGATACATAGAGAGTGAAAACAAATTATATATAGAGAGTGACAACAAATGATACATAGAGAGTGACAACAAATGATACATAGAGAGTGACAACAAATGATACATAGAGAGTGACAACAAATGATACATAGAGAGTGACAACAAATGATACATAGAGAGTGACAACAAATTATACATAGAGAGTGACAACAAATGATACATAGAGAGTGACAACAAATGATACATAGAGAGTGACAACAAATGATACATAGAGAGTGACAACAAATGATACATAGAGAGTGACAACAAATGATACATAGAGAGTGACAACAAATGATACATAGAGAGTGAAAACAAATGATATATAGAGAGTGACAACAAATGATACATAGAGAGTGACAACAAAATGATACATAGAGAGTGACAACAAATGATACATAGAGGGTGACAACAAATGATACATAGAGAGTGACAACAAATGATATATAGAGAGTGACAACAAATTATATGTACTGTTCGTAAGACGGCTTCAAATATAATTATGCGTATGTGTGTGTGCGTGTGCGGGTTAGTACGTGCGTGCATGCGTGCGTGCGTGCGTGCGTGCGTGCGTGCGTGCGTGCGTGCGTGCGTGCGTGCGTGCGTGCGTGCGTGCGTGCGTGCGTGCGTGCGTGCGTGCGTGCGTGCGTGCGTGTGGGGATGCTAAGACCTGGACGACATATTACTGTAGGGTAAATGGTGATTCCCCGTTGTTGTATAGACATGGCCTGTTCTTCGCAGCCGCTGCTAACACCACCTGGTGGAGTCAGTGGAACTAGCTTGGTGCAGTTGACAGTTGTGCTCAGTCAACAAACATGGCTGTGTTCATGCTGGAGTCGGAGCAAGACGAGCAGATTGCTGTCAGCCCGCCGCGGGCCATCAGCGTGACGCCGCTTCACGCGTGGCTATCCCTCCTCCAGGGCACTAATTGCGAGAAGGTATTCGTCGACCAGCCACGCCTTGCCCGGCCAGTTATCAATAGCCACGGCCATTTCGCGGCATTAATGCAACTGCTTTACGATGTCGCATTTAACTGAGCAATTTGGGAGATATTCGACGTGGGGTTTCTTTGACCTGATATATCAGAAGAGAGGGCCAGGCTGAGCCTGTGGAAGGGGTCACGTCACATTTGTTTTTCCGTTGGTGGCCATGTTTCCGTGACTTCACTTAACTGCGTAGGCCATAGTGACCCCTCGCTATTCTTCGGGAAGAATCCACTAGCATTATATCACCTACGTGACAGTGTGACAATCAACAATTATATAACTTCATGCATCCACTAGCATTATATCACCTACGTGACAATGTGACAATCAACAAGCATATAACGTCATGAATCCACTAGCATTATATCACCTACGTGACAATGTGATAATCAACAAGTATATAACGTCATGAATCCACTAGCATTATATCACCTACGTGACAATGTGATAATCAACAAGTATATAACGTCATGAATCCACTAACATTATATCACCTACGTGACAATGTGATAATCAACAAGTATATAACGTCATGAATCCACTAGCATTATATCACCTACGTGACAATGTGATAATCAACAAGTATATAACGTCATGAATCCACTAGCATTATATCACCTACGTGACAATGTGATAATCAACAAGTATATAACGTCATGAATCCACTAGCATTATATCACCTACGTGACAATGTGATAATCAACAAGTATATAACGTCATGAATCCACTAGCATTATATCACCTACGTGACAATGTGACAATCAACAAGTATATAACGTCATGAATCCACTAGCATTATATCACCTACGTGACAATGTGATAATCAACAAGTATATAACGTCATGAATCCACTAGCATTATATCACCTACGTGACAATGTGACAATCAACAAGTATATAACGTCATGAATCCACTAGCATTATATCACCTTCGTGCTGGACAGGCGTGGTCCACTTCCAATTCTTTTAATCCTCTCGCAAATGCGCTTACCACAAAAACTGACAGGTTGCGTAAAACTTTGACGCGTCTTCCGGTGTTTGGCGAATGGCACCACAAAAAAATCCCTACGCTTCTTCAAATGAGCATTCATGGTGCGTCATGTAACTGTCTGAGTTCTAACATTTCTTACGCGCCAACCTGGCTGGCTGGATGCAGTTACCCATCTCATTCGCTAAGTGTTAGGCAATACATTTCGGAAGTGTAACAGCAGTCTCTCTCAAAAACAGCCGGCTATATTACACGATATTAATTCCCGCTAAGTGGCACCACATACACGTAGGTCTTTTGCTCATTACCGTGGCGGGTCACATATTATATGACGATGCACCTGATGAACTATTTGAAAAACAAACCGAAGCAATCAAATCATGAACACAAATGAATCAATGAAATGTAGATGTCTGTCGCAAGATATCTTAGTACCTCGCGTGAACGTCGTCAGCCCTCTTGATCCCCTGCGGCGTCACTACTGGCCAAGTGTTACAAAGACAACCGTACTCGACACAGCTACACACTCACGACACGAACACCGCCATGTTGATCAAACGGCGCATACAGACGACTCGTTAATGCAGAGGGATGCGTCAAGAGAAATCTATACACCCGACACCAGACATATTGACCTAATATCGGCCTAATACGAAGAGAACATTAGGAAGTGTGTGTGTGTGTGTGTGTGTGTGTGTGTGTGTGTGTGTGTGTGTGTGTGTGTGTGTGTGTGTGTGTGTGTGTGTGTGTGTGTGTGTGTGTGTGTGTGTGTGTGTGTGTATATATATATATGTATATATATACATGTATACATATATATATATATATATATATATATATATATATATATATATATATATATATATATATATATATATATGTACATATACATATACATATATACATATACATATACATATATATATATATATATATATATATATATATATATATATATATATATATATATATATATATATATATATATATATATATATATATATATAGTCAAGGGGGATTCATCTACACGAGTCTTCAATATCGAGACAAGTCAGTGCCGCTGCCGACGGCGGATGTGCCACAAATCAGGAGGTCGTAACTGAGCGAGGCCAAGGGGGGCACAAGTGAGTCTCGTTTCGAGGCGATAGTTGACGAGATAATGCACTTCCGACCCCCAAGTTGTGCACACCATAACACGTTAAATGTACCATAAAACAAACCATTGGTATTATTATTATTGTTTCATTTTAATGCTAGTTGTTTTAATAAATGATAAAAGTAAGTGTTTATTGCTTGCGGGCAGCGTGTCGCTGGGGGCCGGAAGTGAGCGCATACTGGCAAATTTGCATTAAAATCGACATGGCGGCAAACGAGATTAGCGTGCCCTGTTGACGCAACGAACCGCACGACGGCGACAACACGATCAACACTCGACGACGACCCGGCACGCGCTCCCTCGAGGTCAGCGCGCGAGGTCGCTGCACTCGTCGCCGAGACACGCGCACCGAGGCGGCACTGCAAGCACGCCGTTACCGTATGCTCCTCAGGGTATTTACAAAAGATTGTTGTCTGAATGTTGACAACCTAATCCTTGACATTATTCTATCGCACGCCTTTGATACCATAGATCACAAAATCCTTATTAAACGCTTATCAGC
>OY759273.1:658941-746441 GCA_963662155.1 Lamellibrachia columna
ACACACACACACACACACACACACACACACACACACACACACACACACACACACACACACACACACACACACACACAAACGCGCGCGCGCACACACACACACACACACACACACACACACACACACACACACACACACACACACACACACACAAATATGCACTCAAATCAAGAATTGCACTGCCTGACATGTTTGCTACTGTAGTGTTATGACATCGGACAGAAGTCAACAGGCTTAGCTCCATCTTTGTCGACAGGTCTGACATCACCAGTGTAGACAGGCCTTGCTCCACCAGTGTCAACAGGCATGGCTCCATCGGTATCGATAGGCCTTGTTCCACCAGTGTAGACAGGCCTTGCTCCATCATTGTCAACAAGCATGGCTCCATCGGTATCGATAGGCCTTGTTCCACCAGTGTAGACAGGCCTTGCTCCACCAGTGTCAACAGACCTTGCTCCACCAGTGTCAACAGACCTTGCTCCACCAATGTCAACAGACCTTGCTCCACCAGTGTCAACAGGCATGGCTCCATCGGTATCGATAGGCCTTGTTCCACCAGTGTAGACAGGCCTTGCTCCACCAGTGTCAACAGGCATGGCTCCATCGGTATCGATAGGCCTTGTTCCACCAGTGTAGACAGGCCTTGCTCCACCAGTGTCAACAGGCATGGCTCCATCGGTATCGATAGGCCTTGTTCCACCAGTGGAGACAGGCCTTGCTCCACCATTGTCAACAAGCATGGCTCCATCGGTATCGATAGGCCTTGCTCCACCAGTGTAGACAGGCCTTGTTCCACCAGTGTCAAACGACCTTGTTCCACCAGTGTCGACAGGCCTTGCTCCACCAGTGTCGACAGGTCTTGCGCCACCAGTGTAGACAGGCCTTGCTCCACCAGTGTCGACAGGCCTGACTCAGCTAGTTTTGGCCGGTTTATCTCTGGCTCCACCAGCGTTAACAGGCCTTGCTCCACCAGTGTCGACAGGCCTGACTCCACTAGTTTTGGCCGGTGTATCTCTGGCCGCGCGTACAACGAAAGATAAATCGGCACCTGTCGGAATCCAACAAACACATATCGTAGGACAACGGAGGGCGATGAGCATGTGCTGGTTTCTGACGAACATTTGTGTCAAATAGCCACATCACGCAGCAACGTTTTTAATTGTTTTTTACAGCTGCACTGCCCCAGCTTTTACCCATTTATCCTTAAACGTTTGGACTATCGACATTTTGAACTTAGGAAACTTCGGGATAAATCCACAGCCCCAGGAGTATCGAGTATATGGAACCAAAACAAGAGCGAATGTGCAAACTTCCATCTGAAGGACACGCGAGGAACTGACACCGACGTTGTCTTCCATCAGACGCAGGCCGCATTGCGATACGTCAGGCGATCGGCACGCGGCGAGAAGCATGAACGAAGTGAAAGACTCAGTCCGGCTGTTGCCGTCCTTCCAGACAGGCCGAAGAATGCCATAGACGTCGGCAATGGCAGATACAGACCCCAGTTCGTAGTAAACAGTGTCGAATCCAGATGGACGGGATCCGATTGGCACAGGCTCTGGGAACAGGCTCTGGGAACAGGCTCTGGGAACAGGCTCTGGGAACAGGCTCTGGGAACAGGCTCTGGGAACAGGCTCTGGGAACAGGCTCTGGGAACAGGCTCTGGGAACAGGCTCTGGGAACAGGCTCTGGGAACAGGCTGCCCATGCGAAAGTAACGTGTGGAACTCTAAGTAAGGACAGCGAGTCTCGGTAAAGCGTGAGTGAAAGAAATAGTGTATAAATGGCACAGATGACATGTTTAAACAGTTATGTATTCCTGCTTCAATTAATGTATATACACGTAGTTCAAACTATAAAATGCATATGTTATTATGTTTTAGTGCATATCAAATTGTCATTCTCGTAGGGAGCGGTATACAGTGGCGCCATCTTGTGAATGAACACTAAATTGTTTTGACACTGAAAAAGACATCGAATCACGGCAGAGTAGGTAGATAGTCGTGATACACAACACAAACATGATACATGCATGCACAACACAAACATGATACATGCATGCACAACACAAACATGATACATGCATGCACAACACAAACATGATACATGCATGCACATTTGCAACGATGTGGGTCTAGAGTAAGATATCAAGATAAACAATGTAACGTAAACAGTCCCACTCAATATGACGCCTAACGATGCTGGACCAGAGTCGATCAGTAGTTCACAATTACGCCGCAATGTTTTCGGATTCCTGCCAAATACTAGTAGAGTTCCTGCAAGTGGCGGTCAACGTGAGCTATCGTGTATGTTGTAGTTTAGCTATATTCCTTAACGCCTTACTACGTGTACGCATGCATATCAACTATTTGTCATTCATACGTCATTCATACGGAGTCTCCTTCATTTGGTGTTCAACGAACTAAACATTGTGAAGAACATGTTTAAGAATTCTCTTTTATTAATTGCAAATAGTGCTTTTTCATAATGTCGTCCGATGATCTAATCATCAGCCCTAAAATGCCAGTTTCACTTCTCCGCCGCCGCCGATGGAACAGTGCCTCGATGCTTTCGGTGCCGCCATGTCAAAGCGGACTTCGCCTACACGCCAATATATTTATGTTATCCACTTTGTCAAAACTAATGAATGTATCTGTCATCATGCCCAACAGAGAGGCCGAACATCAACAGAGAGGCCGAACATCAACAGAGAGGCCGAACATCAACATAGAGGCCGAACATCAACAGAGAGGCCGAACATCAACAGAGAGGCCGAACATCAACAGAGAGGCCGAACATTAACAGAGAGGCCGAACATCAACAGAGAGGCCGAACATTAACAGAGAGGCCGAACCTGAGCGAGCCTTGTTGGTGGTAACCAAGAAAGGTGAACAGCACCTCAGACGCCCAGAGCTATGAACGGCAATAAATAAACCATCAGCGACTACAACCGTATGCTCAAGCGTATGCTCAAGCGTATGCTCAAGCGTATGCTCAAGCGTTCAATGGAACGATTAGTTTGTCGCTGTAAATAAATACTTTCTTTCTCTTGTATTTCTTTCTTATGTTTGTTTTGTTTGCTTTAATACATTGCTTTTATAATAATTATTATATGAAGGTGTGTAGCGATCTGTCGCGCACGCAGCCTCCGTCCTGTTTGTCTCCATCCAAGTTACGGATGCGCCTCTCAGCTCCGAAAAACACAATAAAAATAACCGGTAACAATAACGATGGGAAGAAGGAACTAACAATGACGATGGGAAGAAGGAACTAACAATGACGATGGGAAGAAGGAACTAACAACGACGATGGGAAGAAGGAACTAAAAGTGACGATGGGAAGAAGGAACTAACAACGACGATGGGAAGAAGTAACTAACAACGACGATGGGAAGAAGGAACTAACAATGACGATGGGAAGAAGGAACTAACAACGACGATGGGAAGAAGGAACTAACAACGACGATGGGAAGAAGGAACTAACAACGACGATGGGAAGAAGGAACTAACAACGACGATGGGAAGAAGGAACTAACAATGACGATGGGAAGAAGGAACTAACAATGACGATGGGAAGAAGGAACTAACAATGACGATGGGAAGAAGGAACTAAAAATGACGATGGGAAGAAGGAACTAACAATGACGATGGGAAGAAGGAACTAACAATGACGATGGGAAGAAGGAACTAACAATGACGATGGGAAGAAGGAACTAACAAAGACGATGGGAAGAAGGAACTAACAACGACGATGGGAAGAAGGAACTAACAACGACGATGGGAAGAAGGAACTAACAACGACGATGGGAAGAAGGAACTAATAACGACGATGGGAAGAAGGAACTAACAATGACGATGGGAAGAAGGAACTAACAATGACGATGGGAAGAAGGAACTAAAAATGACGATGGGAAGAAGGAACTAACAACGACGATGGGAAGAAGGAACTAACAACGACGATGGGAAGAAGGAACTAACAACGACGATGGGAAGAAGGAACTAACAATGACGATGGGAAGAAGTAACTAACAATGACGATGGGAAGAAGGAACTAACAATGACGATGGGAAGAAGGAACTAACAAAGACGATGGGAAGAAGGAACTAACAACGACGATGGGAAGAAGGAACTAACAACGACGATGGGAAGAAGGAACTAACAACGACGATGGGAAGAAGGAACTAACAACGACGACGGGAAGAAAGAACTAATAACAACGACGGGAAGAAGGAACTAACAACGACGATGGGAAGAAGGAACTAACAACGACGATGGGAAGAAGGAACTAACAATGACGATGGGAAGAAGGAACAACAATGACGATGGGAAGAAGGAACTAATAATGACGATGGGAAGAAGGAAATAACAATGACGATGGGAATAAGGAACTAACAATGACGATGGGAAGAAGGAACTAACAATGACGATGGGAAGAAGGAACTAACAATGACGATGGGAAGAAGGAACTAACAATGACGATGGGAAGAAGGAACTAACAATAACGATGGGAAGAAGGAACTAACAATAACGGAAGAAGGAACTAACAATGACGATGGGAAGAAGGAACTAACACCGACGATGGGAAGAAGGAACTAACAATGACGATGGGAAGAAGGAACTAACACCGACGATGGGAAGAAGGAACTAACAATGACGATGGGAAGAAGGAACTAACACCGACGATGGGAAGAAGGAACTAACAATGACGATGGGAAGAAGGAACTAACAATAACGATGGGAAGAAGGAACTAACAATGACGATGGGAAGAAGGAACTAACAATGACGATGGGAAGAAGGAACTAACAATAACGATGGGAAGAAGGAACTAACAAGGGACTCAACTAGAGGCGGTAATCGCCATCTCGAGTTAGTGACATGGTCTGCATTCTACTCTGCGAGAGATAAGCTGTCTCTGCGAGTCCCATGGGCGACTGGGAAGACTCCAGAGAGAATCCCTGGCTATCTGGACGAAGCACGTGTACGCGACATGTGTGTATTGCGTGCAGTTGTTGAGATACTGCTGCACACGCGATGGGGACATTTATCGTTGTTGCTACAACTGTCACAATCATCGTTGTCGTCGTCGTCGTCGTCAGCAGCAGCAGCAGCAGCAGCAGCAGCAGCAGCAGCAGCAGCAGCAGCAGCAGCAGCAGCAGCAGCAGCAGCAGCAGCAGCAGCAGCAGCAGCAGCAGCAGCAGCAGCAGCAGCAGCAGCAGCAGCAGCAGCAGCAGCAGCAGCAGCAGCAGCAGCAGCAGCAGCAGCAGCAGCAGCAGCAGCAGCAGCAGCAGCAGCAGCAGCAGCAGCAGCAGCTGTTCAAGCAAAATTTCTCGCGCATGCTGTTAGTCATGTTTGCCCGTGCTCAAATATTTATATATATATATATATATATATGTATATATATATATATATATATATATATATATATATATATATATATATATATATATATATATATATATATATATATATATATATATATATATATATATATGTATATATATATATGTATATATATATATATGTATATGTATATATATATGTATATATATATATATATATATATATATATATATATATATGTATATATATATGTATATATATATATATGTATATATATATATATATATATATATATATATATATATATATATATATATATATATATACACACATCACATGTCTATACGTTTGCGTATGACATGGAAAAGTCACTATGTGCATTTTCGTTAACACTGCCACGTTTTGTAATCCAGACAGACAGGTAACCCAGCCTTGAAATATATACCAACGCATACATCACAGAACAATCATCTGTCGCGTATATGCGGCAGTCCGCTCGTTCACCCTGGCATGTGAAAGCGCAACTATGAACGATGTAGATCAGTGGCAGGTGTTTTTTGAAAGTCCGATTGTTGTGTTCGGTGATTACGAAATACGTTATCGCACAAAATACGTTATCGCACAAAATACGTTATCGCACAACATGGGACGTGATGTTCAGCGACGTAGGAAACACCATGTGGATAGAAATGACGGGTGATATGAGGCCGGTGGCGCGGCACATTTATTGGGGTAATAATCTATCTAAAGGCATTCGTGTGCAGGGTTTATAGTTGTATACATATTCCTATTTTGCCAATACAATATCCTCTACTATGTGTCATAGTGACACCTTCACGCATGCGCTCAAATACAAGTTGCTAATTTACGAGAACATGTTTACTGCTATCAAATAATCTAATTTCATCGACCTTGTATGTTATCTATCTACTTCTCGTTCATATAAAATATCTGGTCGCGAGTTCTTGACAGACAAATCCCTCAGGTGCAGGAGGCGCAGAAGCGGAAATAATCGGTGATTTGCGCGACATATTTACGCGCTACATTGGTTGGTCGTTTCGGAGAGCTACGTTTCCTCCCACGTGGAACGCTTTATAAGGGTTTAATTAAGTTGATTGGAGCGTCGATCGCGGCATCGCATTGACCAATTGAGTTACGACGGGTCCTGACCGGTCGATATGTTGACAGTTGACTCTCACAACGACGCTTTGTTGCCTGGACAGTTACGACCTTGTGCTTGGGCTAAGACGAAGACGTCTGCAATTTGCTGGGCATTGCTTAGTCAACCAATCAGTCTCCAAGCTGGTGCTTTCGAAGCTTCCTAGAAGTTCAGCTGGGCGGGGCAGGAAGGCCCTGACGTATTCCGATCTACTAGATAGACGTCTCCTCACTGATGTAGACATTGTGGAGGGAATATACTGCTGTTCCCATTGCGTCCAAGGACGACTGGTAATTATCATTATGACAGATGTTCCAGACATACGAGGCCCCGAAGGACACCCCCTAACATACCAAGCGCTGGGGATAATCTGACACCCGAAACCCAGAATGATAATCTGACACACGAAACCCAAAGGGATACCTCTGACATACTAAGCCCAGATGGGTAACTATGACGTAACAAGCCCAAATGGGTAACTATGACGTAACAAGCCCAGATGGGTAACTATGACGTAACAAGCCCATGACATACCAATCCTAACTGACAGTTGTGTATTTTGTATCATTTATGCCTCAGAGAGCTGCATATACAAATCTTGTTAAATCTTGTTAAAGTTGCAGTCTGATATGTGTGCGTTCAAACTGTCATGCAATTAAATACTATATTAATCAATGACAGACATTCCCTGCAGTTACGATTCAAAATGTAGAAGCGATATATATATATTTGCCGAAAGGAGCTCATTCTTACAACGCCTCTGATTGGCAACAGAAACAACTGGGGCAGCCAGGATTCTATCAGACCCACTAGGGACGCCATGAGAACAGAAACAACTGGGGCAGCCAGGATTCTATCAGACCCACTAGGGACGCCAAGAGAACAGAAACAACTGGGGCAGCCAGGATTCTATCAGACCCACTAGGGACGCCATGAGAACAGAAACAACTGGGGCAGCCAGGATTCTATCAGACCCACTAGGGACGCCATGAGAACAGAAACAACTGGGGCAGCCAGGATTCTATCAGACCCACTAGGGACGCCATGAGAACAGAAACAACTGGGGCAGCCAGGATTCTATCAGACCCACTAGGGACGCCAAGAGAACAGAAACAACTGGGGCAGCCAGGATTCTATCAGACCCACTAGGGACGCCAAGAGAACAGAAACAACTGGGGCAGCCAGGATTCTATCAGACCCACTAGGGACGCCATGAGAACGAGCATCAAGAAATAATGAAATTATCAGTTGGCAGGAAGGAACCACTCTACTTCAGTTCTCGAAGAAAGCAAACTTGATTAGACAGACTAGCTACTACACAATGCGCGTCGACCAAAATCACAAATCAATATATCATATATCATGGGCAAATAAAGATATACAGGTTATTTCATGTTTAGGAAGGATAGGCGAGAGACACGGGGGATGTGGAGTAATGTTATATATTAAAGAATGTATCCAAGTATATGAAATAACACATGAAAACTGAAACATATTGTAAGGAAGCAATTTAGTGTAACATTACTGAACATTCTTCAGGATAGTTCATTTTCAAATCAAATAACTTTCATTTTACATATCCAAGGTGTGTTTAGTTTACCTGGTAGAGGCTTCGTCAACGTGTCACGTTGATTGTTGGTACATCCCAAGGACAAAGTAGAGCTAGAAGAACAGGGTGAACTGGTGTACCAAATACCATGCAAGAACTGTGGTGCTGAGTACATTGGGGAGAAAGGAAGACTACTAAAAACACGGCTGGAGGAACAAAGAAAGGACGTAGACAACACGAAAAAAGAGAAACACACAAGGAGCGGGAAAAAAAGATTGATGTCTACCATCAATAAATCCGCCCTTACAGACAACTGCGACAACTGAAAACCACATCATAGACTGGGAGGGAGTGAACATTGTAGACAAGGAACCCAACCGAAGAATCCGGCACATCAAAGAAGCCATCTGGATCAGAAAAACTAAAACACCCATCAACAGAGACGAGGGCAATTATGAACTGCCTCACGTGTACGATGACGTCATCAAGCGTCATAGGTACTGATGAAATCAACGTGACACGTTGATGATAGCCTCTACCAGGTAACCTAAACACACCTTGGATGTGTAAAATGAAAGTTATTTGAATTTAGTGTAACGTACTACCAGGAACTCAACATTAACAACAGGTTCATCGTAGTCCAAACATAGGACAAGAGGAAGATGCAAAACTACAAAAGGCGACAAGGGAGGTGAGCAAGGGAGAATGTGTTATAATGGGTGATTTTAACCATGGCCATATACAATGGGAATCATTAGAGAGTGCTGGAGGTGACAACCATCAGTTTCTACTTCTAACACAGGATTGTTTCCTTACTCAACATGTCTTGGAGCCAACCAGAGGTGGGAATGTATTGGATTTAATGTTGTCTTCTCAAAATTAATCAGTTGACAATCTCAAATTACACGAAACTTCGGGTTCCAGTGATCATAACCAGATACATTTTAGTATAAAATAATAACAAGGAATATATATATAACAAACATTGGAGGAGGAACTTCAGCAAAGGCGAATATAAAGAGATGAGAACATATCTAGCTAATATAGATTGGAATAACTTGCTGAAGAACAAGACAGCAACAGAATACTGGACGTATTTAAAATATGTGATTGGGAGCATTACTGAGATATTTGTTCCATTCAGAAAACAAGGGAAAAGGTCCAGGAAGAAACACCTGTTGAAAGAGGCTATTAGAAATATTGCTCACAAACAGATGTTGTGGAGGGTATATCAACACACTGGAAATGTAGAAGACTACACAAACTACAAAGAGGCACTTAACTTAGCTACAACTGAAATTAGAAATCCAAAAGAACTTTTGAAACAAAATTGGCAGGTAATATAAAAATAGATAAGGTCGGACCACTGGAAAACAACAGGGGAAACATAATTTCAGACGGGTATCAAATGGCAGACGTCCTGCGTGAGTATTTCAACTCAGTTTTTACCACAGAAGATATTAGCTAACTTCCAGTTCCACTTACTAAATTTGAGGGCAATAAATCAGAACATTTAGGGCAGTTATTTGTAACTTCTAAATTGATAGCAAAAATTAAGAAGATGAAAGATAATAGATCACTTGTAGTTGATGGGATACCACAAAATCTGCCTAAAGAAATGGTAGAACAAATGAGTACACAACTTGCAAAAGTGTTTAACTTGTCACAAGAAGAAGGAATAGTTCCTTCAGAATGGAAAGAAGGAAACATTAAGCTGCTATTTAAGAAAGGATCGAGGAACAAGTAAGAATATTACACACCAGTCAGTTTAACATCAGTTGTTTTGCAAATTACTAGAAGCAATCATTAGAGACCACATGGTGGAATTCCTTGTAAGACATAAATTAATAAATACATTTCAACATGGGTTCCTAAAAGCAAGGTCATGTCTAACCAATCTCTTACATTATTTGAAGGAAATTACAAAGTGGGTTGATGATGGATCACCAATGAATGTTGTCTACTTAGATTTTCAGATAGCTTTTGTTAAAGTGCCACGTCAAAGACTGTTACTTAAACTAAAAGCCCATGGTATAGGTAATGATGTAATCAATAGGACAGAAAATTGGCTTATAGACAGAAGACAGAGAGTAATATTAGATGGTGGAATTTCAAACTGGAAATCTGTTTTAAGTGGGGTACCACAGGGATCAGTATTAGGACCTATACTATTTTAATATATATATATATATATATATATATATATATATATATATATATATATATATATATATATATATATATATATATATATATATATATATATATATATATATATATATATATTAAAATAGTATATATATATAGCAGCTTCAAAGGGTAATCAAATTCTAGGGTTATTTACAATCATCACATACAAGGAGAAACAGCTAATTGTACCCCTGTACAAAGCAATAGTTAGGCCACATTTGGAATGTTGTATTCAAGCATGGAGGCCGTATCGTAAGAATGACAAAAATAAGCTAGAAAGAATACAACGAAGAGCTACTAAAGTGATTCTAGAATTGAGAGACTGTAGTTATGAAAGCCGCTGATTAGAACGTGGTTTGACAACACTAATGCCAAGGAGACTAAGAGAAAACCAAAATAATGGAAGTGTTTAAAATAGTGAATCGTTATGAGTATATTGATACGAATATGTTCAAACTTAAAGAAGACATTAGACACAAAGTAGTATTAGATAAGGAACAGTGTAGGTTGGACGTGAGAAATTATCACAGAGGGAGATACATGAATGGAACAAACTGTCAAATGATTTTGTTAATGCTAGTAGTGTGAATACGTTTAAACTATAATTGACATATTTCTGATAAGGGCGGGCTATACATAGATGATAAAACTGTTGGACTCTCGATAAGCCAATGGCTTCCTTGTCCACTTGCCATCTGGAACTTGTTGTTTGGGATGGCAATCATGTTAAATCTTGTAAAAGAAGTGCACTCGTGATATAATGGTGCTACTGAATTGTATAATATCATATTATGGTGAACATTTAGTTCACCCTAGATATTTTATTACCCACAGTTTGCAATAACAGGGAACTATGACATCATAACTGTAATTTATGCAGTCTTAGCAACGAACGTTGCAGCATTCACATTGGCCTACATTTTACACAGAACACGGCGATATAATATGACACGTGTTTACTGCTGCGCAGAATTTCTCTGCTTAAAATGGAACGAAAAAAAAGATCGTTACATTTTGATTAATGTTATTCCACAGCTGCCCAGCGATGCGTGAATACATTAGTTTTACCTAATTTATTATTGCGACTCGAGTAAATGGGACGTTGATTACGGAAGACGAATCGTCGGCGTCGCGTCACATTCTTAAACACGCGCGATGCTTTTCTGACGCTGATGCATTGCTTCGATTTGTGTTCCTAGGCGAGGTAAACGAAGGGTAACGAACTCCCGACAGCCACACGTTTTATCGGCTGCACTCTCGATACAAACATCCGTTGTAGTCACCGCCACGTCAGCGGCGCTAACGCCGTGGAAACTGCGCCACGAGTTGGGTTAATCACGGAGATGCACTCGCCGGGAAACGAACATCTGATCCGATGAACGACTGTCGAAAATATGAGTCTTAGACAATACAACGGACTGACAACTGAGTGAAGCAGCTGACGGCGCGAGAAGTGTGCAAACAACGTCGACGTGCTTGTACAGTTGACTGACGGAGCATTGGCAACCTTTCTCTGTTCGCGGTTCGGTATCACGCTGTGCTAGCGCCCTCCTCACACGGCACAGCAGCACGACTCAGCTCCGTGCAAGACGACGCCAAAATCAGTGATCTATTGTAGGGAATGCATAGTAAAAAAAAGTCCAGGCAGGGTCCTGGGGTCCCGGGCCGCGATGTCCAGGGCCCCGGGCCTCGATGTCCAGGGCCCCGGGCCTCGATGTCCAGAGGCCTGGGCCGCGATGTCCAGGGGCCCCGGGCCGCGATGTCCAGGGGCCTGGGCCGCGATGTCCCCCCAACCCAGGGACTTCAGTGAATTTCAAGAATATTTGGAGAACAGTTAAACTACTTTTTGTTCCAAAATTAAAGTAAAATTCTTACCGTGATATTGCCGTGAGACTGTAATATTGCCGTGAGACCATGAAATTGTTGTGAGACCGTGATATTGCCGTGAGACCGTGATATTGTTGTGAGACCGTGATATTGTTGTGAGACCGTGATATTGTTGTGAGACTGTGATATTGCTGTGAGACCGTGAGACCGTGATATTGTTGTGAGACCATGATATTGTTGTGAGACCGTGATATTGCTGTGAGACCGTGATATTGTTGTGAGACCGTGATATTGCCGTGAGACCATGATATTGCCGTGAGACCGTGATATTGCCGTGAGACCGCGACATTGTTGTGAGACCGTGATATTGTTGTCAGACCGAGTTATTGTTGTGAGACCGTGATATTGTTGTGAGACCGTGATATTGCTGTGAGACCGTGATATTGCCATGAGACCGTGATATTGTTGTGAGACCGTGATATTGCTGTGAGACCGTGATATTGCCGTGAGACCGTGATATTGTTGTGAGACCGTGATATTGCCGTGAGACCGTGATATTGTTGTGAGACCGTGATATTGTTGTGAGACCGTGATATTGTTGTGAGACCGTGATATTGCTGTGAGACCATGATATTGCCGTGAGACCGTGATATTGCTGTGAGACTGTGATATTGCTGTGAGACCGTGATATTGTTGTGAGACCGTGATATTGCTGTGAGACCGTGATATTGCTGTGAGACCGTGATATTGTTGTGAGACCATGATATTGCCGTGAGACCATGATATTGCTGTGAGACCGTGATATTGCCGTGATACCGTGATATTGTTGTGAGACCGTGATATTGTTGTGAGACCGTGATATTGTTGTGAGACCGTGACATTGCCGTGAGACCGTGATATTGCCGTGAGACCGTGATATTGCTGTGAGACCGTGATATTGTTGTGAGACCGTGATATTGTTGTGAGACCATGATATTGCCGTGAGACCGTGATATTGCCGTGAGACCGTGATATTGCCGTGAGACCGTTATATTTTGTGAGACCGTGATATTGCCGTGAGACCGTGATATTGCCGTGAGACCGTGATATTGCCGTGAGACCGTGATATTGCCGTGAGACCGTGATATTGCCGTGAGACCGTGATATTGCCGTGAGACCGTGATATTGCCGTGAGACCGTGATATTGCTGTGAGACCGTGATATTGCCGTGAGACCGTGATATTGCCGTGAGACCGTGATATTGCTGTGAGACCATGATATTGGATGCACAACCGTGAATGTCATTACTTATGCGTGACAGTTGACAGGTGTGGAAATGTGGCGCCCTGCGGAGACTGGTAGAGGTTAACTTAAGCGTGAGAGTAATGACAGTGATCAGCAACAGAGAACAAGTAATGACAGTGATCAGCAACAGAGAACAAGTAATGACAGTGATCAGCAACAGAGAACAAGTAATGACAGTGATCAGAGAACAAGCAGCAATGAGCCGTAATAGTAAAATAGTAATAATATTTCTAGGAA
Source organism: Lamellibrachia columna (assembly GCA_963662155.1). NCBI lineage: Eukaryota > Metazoa > Annelida > Polychaeta > Sabellida > Siboglinidae > Lamellibrachia > Lamellibrachia columna. The sequence goes on from OY759273.1 coordinate 672,527, forward strand.
GAAAGAAGGTGAGCAGTGACAAGACATCGAGAACAATGAAAGCAAGTTAAAGGTGGAAGTATGTTTGGCTTCACTGACAGTGGCGACGACTTGAGATGTCTGTGTTATATAACACCGGCTTGGTGGGAGAGAGATCAGACAAGACGTAGCTGACACATCAGTTTACTTTGCTTGTGTGCGTACGTGCGTACGTGCGTACGTGCGTGCGTGCGTGCGTGCGTATGTTGTGTTTGTGTGTGGTGGCATCTCTTTCCATAATATCAACGAAAGTGTTGAGATCATAACACATCGTCTATGATGCGGTTGATCAGCAATCACACACGGCGGGATGTGAGGGCGCCACATGTCGCGCTGACTCGTCACTTCCAGGCTGCGCGAGAAGTCTTCTCCTTAAAGCGAGTCAACTGGTGACATAATTAGCGTTATCTGTGCGCACGCCTGTCAAGGCCGTCTAGAGAGAACAGGAAGCAGCCATGACTCAAGCCGATGCTTGCATCAATACAGGGACGGCTACTGTAGCACGAGCCGGAATACTATCATCTTGAGCATAAGATTACTTGATTGTGTTACATTAAATTTCACTGTTTCTCTTGTGACAATGTAACAACATGTTCGCATGGCATGCCTCGTGTGAACAGTAACAATGATAGATCGTGGCATAATGTATACTATTTATATAATATAGTATAGTATAACATAATAATAATAATATAATGCAATATAATATACCATGACATGACATGACATGACATGGCGTGACATGGCATGACATGAAATGACGTGACATGACATGACATGACATGACATGACATGACATGACATGACATGACATGACATGACATGACATGACATGACATAACATAACATAACATAACACAACACAACACAAAATAACATAACATAATATAATATAAGCAAGACGTCCGTGTTATGTTACACGTGTCAGTTACATTTCCTACATTCCATACATTCCCTACATTCCATACACACTAAGATCTGGTAACGTTTTCTATAAGTTCATTGCTATGATGGGTTGCAGTGCTTTGTTTCGTCATAGGTGCTTCACATTTAAGATCTGGTAACGTTTTCTATAAGTTCTATAAGTTCACTTCTTTGCTATGATGGGTTGCAGTGCTTTGTTTCGTCATAGGTGCTTCACATTTAAGATCTGGTAACGTTTTCTATAAGTTCTATAAGTTCACTTCATTGCTATGATGGTTTGCAATGCTTTGTTTCGTCATAGGTGCTTCACATTTAAGATCTGGTAACGTTTTCTATAAGTTCTATAAGTTCACTTCATTGCTATGATGGGTTGCAGTGCTTTGTTTCGTCATAGGTGCTTCACATTTAAGATCTGGTAACGTTTTCTATAAGTTCTATAAGTTCACTTCATTGCTATGATGGTTTGCAATGCTTTGTTTCGTCATAGGTGCTTCACATTTAAGATCTGGTAACGTTTTCTATAAGTTCTATAAGTTCACTTCATTGCTATGATGGGTTGCAGTGCTTTGTTTCGTCATAGGTGCTTCACATTTAAGATCTGGTAACGTTTTCTATAAGTTCTATAAGTTCACTTCATTGCTATGATGGTTTGCAGTGCTTTGTTTCGTCATAGGTGCTTCACATTTAAGTAGTCCTACTTAATGATAACGAATGACACTCAATAATATTTATCTTCCTAACAGCAAAAGAACGGAATAACAAGAAGGAATCGACACAGCACCCCTCTGGCAGCCTATGATTTTAATCAAACATAAATTGATATTATAAATAAATCAATGCAGCTGAACACACTCAGTCCATGTTTCTATAACAATAAAACACAAATATGATGAGATGGTTGCTTCAACAGATTGTGTCGTAATTAATTAGTTTCCACGATGTGTCGTTCTCCATTTACGACTCGTTCTAATAGGGAGCTGACCCTGGAGAATGACGGGCCGGGAAACTAGGTGGCTTCCACTGATCCTTCGACAGACAAATCATCTGACGGAGAACACGGGCATCCAGCCGCCGTTTGTATCACCGATGACAGAGCGTGCCGTGTGTATCACCGATGACAGAGCGTGCTGTGTGTATCACCGATGACAGAGCGTGCCGTGTGTATCACCGATGACAGAGCGTGCTGTGTGTATCACCGATGACAGAGCGTGCCGTGTGTATCACCGATGACAGAGCGTGCTGTGTGTATCACCGATGACAGAGCGTGCCGTGTGTATCACCGATGACAGAGTGTGCCGTGTGTATCACCGATGACAGAGCGTGCCGTGTGTATCACCGATGACAGAGCGTGCCGTGTGTATCACCGATGACAGAGGGTGCCGTGTGTATCACCGATGACAGAGTGTGCCGTGTGTATCACCGATGACAGAGCGTGCCGTGTGTATCACCGATGACAGAGTGTGCCGTAAGGACACTTAAGGCGGCTTAGTGGAGCGTGTAGCGCTGATCCACGCCGCGGTCGGCGCCGGAGAACAATGGCGCAACACGCCTAGAAGTCATCGCTACCGCATTAGACGGGAAAGTAGTCTATTGACGGAGGTTAATGGAGTGGATCTGTGCCGTGTTAACGTGTTGTGTCAGCGAGACGACCCCTCGGGCTCACCTCCAAAGATGACCCGTCATCACTGGTCCGCCTGTGGCCGACAGAGAGCTCGAAAAAGGAATTGTCTGTGGCGAGTGCTGTAGCCCATTATTGTAGTTGCATTGAGACGTCTGCCTACTGTCGACGTAATGCTTCACGTTATATTTGTCCTGGTCGCTGTGGACGAGTCTATGTGATGGTGGGGAGAGTTGCCTATGAGTTAAAGCTGTGCAGTCGTTTCTATGGGTACAACGTAGATGATGTGGCACAAAGTGCCACATCAAAGATTACTACTTAAATTAAAAGCCCATGGTATCGGGGATAGCATAACTGACTGGATAGAACAATGGCTGACTGACAGAAGACAACGAGTTGTAGTAGATGGAGAAGTTTCAAATTGGAAATCGGTTTTGAGTGGGGTACCTCAAGGATCAGTATTAGGACCTATATTATTCTTAATTTATATCAATGACTTGGACGACAGTATAACAAGTAACGTACTGAAATTTGCGGATGACACAAAACTGTTTAGAAAGGTTAATACTGATAGTGATAAACAACATTTACAAAACGATCTAGACAGATTAGTGAAATGGTCTGAGAAATGGCAGATGTTGTTCAATTTTGGGAAATGTAAATGCCTACATACAGGACATGGGAACTTGAATGTAAACTATAAAATGGGAGATACTGTTCTGGGTACTACTGTAAAAGAAAAGGACTTAGGTGTTACAATAAGCGCTGATATGAAAGTTTCAGAGCATTGTGGTATTGCAGCTTCAAAGGGTAATCAAATTCTTGGATTGATTAGAAGAAACATAACATACAAGGGAAAAAAGTTAATTATACCTATTTATAAAGCAATAGTTAGACCTCATTTAGAATACTGTATACAAGCATGGAGACCATATCGTAAGACGGATATAGATACGCTTGAACGCATACAAAGGAGAGCAACTAAAATGATTCCAGAACTGAGAGACCTTAGTTATGAAGAACGCCTGAAAGAATGTGGTTTAACAACTCTAGAGAAAAGGAGGTTAAGAGGAGATCAGATTGAAGTTTTTAAGATATTGAATGGGTATGAAAATATTGATAGAAATATGTTTTTCTCACTCAAGAAGGATAGCAGAACTAGAGGACATGAGGTAAAATTAGTAAAGGATCAATGTAGATTGGACATCAGGAAGCACTCGTTCTCACAGAGGACAATAAATGAATGGAACAAATTGTCTACAGATTGTGTAACTGCTAGCAGCGTGAATATGTTTAAAAACAAGGTTGACACATATCTCAGGAGGGCGGGTTATAAGTAGATGAACATTGTTGGACTCTCGATAAGCCAATGGCTTCCTTGTCCACTTGCCATCTGGGCCTTTGGCTTGGATGGCAAATCTTGTTAAATCTTGTTAAAACGTTATTGTGACAATCGTCACTACACTTTCAAGTTGAATGTATACATTTGATGGTATTAATTTGTATGTTTGGGTGATTAAAGTATACATAGTATCGTTGTATCTTGACCAATCCAGCTGTTTACAACTGGCGCTGCTTAACGATTATGAACTGCTTAACCCCTTTTGTTTTGGTGCGCTGCTGAGCTTGAATCTTCCGAAGATATTACCGCGATAGAAGTATTTTATATTATTATTATTGGTAGTAGTATATTCAACACATCGCGGTTGTTACGCTACGTAATGTTATGTTGCGTTAATTCAGGTCACGTGAAGGGTGTCGTCATTCACAAAGTCATCGTCATAACAATGACGTCACAGCCACCAACAGCAAGGGTCGCCAATGATCTGCCCGAGTGAGTAGGTGGGGCCAATGTATAGTAGAATACTTCATCGATTTAGTGGTCAATACGCAGTAGTATACGACATGTATACAATATGAATAATTGTTGGTCTCCCGATGATCCAAACCTGGTCCACTTGCCATCTAGAGTGGATGACAACCTGGTCCACTTGCCATCTAGAGTGGATGACAACCTGATTCACTACCATCTAGAGTGGATGACAACCTGATTCACTACCATCTAGAGTGGATGACAACCTAGTCCACTTGCCATCTAGAGTGGATGACAACCTGTTCCACTTGCCATCGAGAGTGGATGACAACCTGGTTCACTGCCATCTAGAGTGGATGACAACCTGGTCCACTTGCCATCTAGAGTGGATGACAACCTGGTTCACTGATAATCTAGAGTGGATGACAACCTGGTTCACTGATTATCTAGAGTGGATGACAACTTAGTTCACTGATAATCTAGAGTGGATGACAACTTGGTTCACTGCCATCTAGAGTGGATGGCAACCTGGTTCACTACTATCTAGAGTGGATGACAACCTGGTCCACTTGCCATCTAGAGTGGATGGCAACCTGGTTCACTGCTATCTAGAGTGGATGACAACCTGGTCCACTTTCCATCTAGAGTGGATGGCAACCTGGTTCACTGCCATCTAGAGTGGATGGCAACCTGGTTCACTGCCATCTAGAATGGATGGCAACCTGGTTCACTGCCATCTAGAGTGGATGACAACCTGCTTCACTGCCATCTAGAGTGGATGGAAACCTGGTCCACTTGCCATCTAGGGTGGATGACAGCCTGGTTCACTGCCATCTAGAGTAGATGACAACCTGATTCACTGATAATCTAGAGTGGATGACAACCTGGTCCAAATGCCATATAGAGTGGATGACAACCTGGTTTAATGCCATCTAGAGTGGATGACAACATGGTCCACATGCCATATAGAGTGGATGACAACCTGGTTCACTTGCCATATAGAGTGGATGACAACCTGGTTCAATGCCATCTAGAGTGGATGACAAACTGGTCCACATGCCATATAGAGTGGATGACAACCTGGATCACATGCCATCTAGAGTGGATGACAACCTGGTTCACATGCCATATAGAGTGGATGACAACCTGGTCCACATGCCATATAGAGTGGATGACAACCTGGATCATTGCCATCTAGAGTGGATGGCAACCTGGTTCACTGCCATCTAGAGTGGATGACAACCTGGTCCACATGCCATCTAGAGTGGATGGCAACCTGGTTCACATGCCATATAGAGTGGATGACAACCTGGTCCACATGCCATATAGAGTGGATGACAACCTGGTTCACTGCCATCTAGAGTGGATGACAACCTGGTTCACTGCCATCTAGAGTGGATGACAACCTGGTTCACTGCCATCTAGAGTGGATGACAACCTGGTTCACTGCCATCTAGAGTAGATGAAAACCTGGTCCACTGCCATCTAGAGTGGATGACAACTTGATTCACTGCCATCTAGAGTGGATGACAACGTGGTCCACTTGCCATCTAGAGTGGATGACAACCTGGTTCACTTGCCATCTATAGTGGATGACAACTTGGTCCACTTTCCATCTAGAGTGGATGACAACCTGGTTCACTTGCCATCTAGAGTGGATGACAACCTGGTCCACTTGCCATCTAGAGTGGACGACGACCTGGTTAAATTGTTTTAAGTATTTGTTCAAGAGCCAATGTGTATTAAAATACCATCGCGATGCAATGGCCAAGGTGTAGCAGGTGTATTGTTCAGTAAATACCACCGCGATGATATGGTCAATGTGTAGCATTTGTATAATTCAATAAATACCACCGCGATGCAATTGTCAATGTGTAGCAGGTGTATATTTCAATAAATTCCACCGCGATTCAGTTGCTATGTGTAGTTTAAAAACGAGAGCAATTCTGCAGCATATGTGTATTAAAGGTTCGTTTATATACATCGCGGTATCCACTCCTTGGGACTGTTCAATGTGTCTTACACTTGGGTTACTACAGCGATTCAGTGATTAATATGTAGTACGAGACTGTCTTGTTAAGCGTTGACAACGTAGCGGCCGAAGGAGCAATATCACCTATTACTGGGCCTCACTCCCCGTAGGCAGCATCTATCCGTTACTGGGCCTCACTCCCCGTAGGCAGCATCTATCAATTACTGGGCCTCACTCCCCGTAGGCAGCATCTATCCGTTACTGGGCCTCACTCCCCGTAGGTAGCATCTATCAATTACTGGGCCTCACTCCCCGTAGGCAGCATCTATCAATTACTGGGCCTCACTCCCCGTAGGCAGCATCTATCCGTTACTGGGCCTCACTCCCCGTAGGCAGCATCTATCAATTACTGGGCCTCACTCCTCGTAGGTAGCATCTATCAATTACTGGGCCTCACGCCCCGTAGGTAGCATCTATCCGTTACTGGGCCTCACGCCCCGTAGGCAGCATCTATCAATTACTGGGCCTCACGCCCCGTAGGCAGCATTTATCCGTTACTGGGCCTCACTCCCCGTAGGTAGCATCTATCCGTTACTGGGCCTCACTCCCCGTAGGTAGCATCTATCAATTACTGGGCCTCACGCCCCGTAGGTAGCATCTATCAATTACTGGGCCTCACGCCCCGTAGGCAGCATCTATCCTTTACTGGGCCTCACTCCCCGTAGGTAGCATCTATCAATTACTGGGCCTCACGCCCCGTAGGCAGCATCTATCCGTTACTGGGCATCACTCCCCGTAGGTAGCATCTATCAATTACTGGGCCTCACTCCCAGTAGGCAGCATCTATCAATTACTGGGCCTCACGCCCCGTAGGTAGCATCTATCAATTACTGGGCCTCACGCCCCGTAGGCAGCATCTATCCGTTACTGGGCCTCACACCCCGTAGACAGCATCTATCAATTACTGGGCCTCACGCCCCGTAGGTAGCATCTATCAATTACTGGGCCTCACGCCCCGTAGGTAGCATATATCAATTACTGGGCCTCACGCCCCGTAGGTAGCATCTATCCGTTACTGGGCCTCACGCCCCGTAGGCAGCATCTATCAATTACTGGGCCTCACGCCCCGTAGGCAGCATTTATCCGTTACTGGGCCTCACTCCCCGTAGGTAGCATCTATCCGTTACTGGGCCTCACTCCCCGTAGGTAGCATATATCAATTACTGGGCCTCACGCCCCGTAGGTAGCATCTATCAATTACTGGGCCTCACGCCCCGTAGGCAGCATCTATCCGTTACTGGGCCTCACTCCCCGTAGGTAGCATCTATCAAATATTGGGCCTCACGCCCCGTAGGCAGCATCTATCAATTACTGGGACTCACTCCCCGTAGGCAGCATCTACCCATTACTGGGCCTCACGCCCCGTAGGCAGCATCTATCCATTACTGGGCCTCACACCCCGTAGACAGCATCTATCCATTACTGGGCCTCACGCCCCGTAGGCAGCATCTATCAATTACTGGGACTCACGCCCCGTAGGCAGCATCTATCAATTACTGGGCCTCACGCCCCGTAGGTAGCACCTATCAATTACTGGGACTCACGCCCCGTAGGCAGCATCTATCAATTACTGGGCCTCACGCCCCGTAGGTAGCATCTATCAATTATTGGGCCTCACGCCCCATAGGTAGCATCTATCAATTACTGGGCCTTATGCCCCGTAGGAAGCATATATCCATTACTGGGCCTCACGCCCCGTAGACAGCATTTATCCATTATGGGCCTCATGCCCCGTAGGCAGCATCTATCCGTTACTGGGCCTTACACCCGTAGGCAGCATCTATCCATTCCTGGGCCTCACGCCCCGTAGGCAGCATCTATCCATTACTGGGCCTCACGCCCCGTAGGCAGCATCTATCCATTACTGGACCTCACACCCCGTAGGCAGCATATATCCATTACTGGGCCTCACGCCCCGTAGACAGCATATATCCATTACTGGGCCTCACGCCCCGTAGACAGCATATATCCATTACTGGGCCTCACACCCCGTAGGAAGCATCTATCTATTACTGTGCATCACGCCCCGTAGACAGCATCTACCCATTACTGGGCCGCACGCCCCGTAGGCAGCATCTAACCATTACTGGGCCTCACACCCCGTAGACAGCATCTATCCATTACTGGGCCTCACACCCCGTAGACAGCATATATCCATTACTGGGCCTCACACCCCGTAGACAGCATCTATCCATTACTGGGCCTCACGCCCCGTAGGCAGCATCTATCCATTACTGGACCTCACACCCCGTAGACAGCATCTATCCATTACTGGGCCTCACACCCCGTAGGCAGCATATATCCATTACTGGGCCTCACGCCCCGTAGGCAGCATCTACCCGTTACTGGGCCTCACACACCGTAAACAGCATTTATCCATTACTGGGCCTCACGCCCCGTAGGCAGCATCTATCCATTACTGGGCCTCACACCCCGTAGACAGCATCTATCCATTACTGGGCCTCACACCCCGTAGGCAGCATATACCCATTACTGGGCCTCACGCCCCGTAGGCAGCAACTACCCATTACTGGGCCTCACACCCCGTAGACAGCATCTATCCATTACTGGGCCTCCCACCCCGTAGGCAGCATCTACCCATTACTGGGCCTCACGCCCCGTAGGCAGCATCTACCCATTACTGGGCCTCACACCCCGTAGACAGCATCTATCCATTACTGGGCCACACACGTTTCCTCGCAACTGGTCACGAGACGGGTCTTGCCTGTCCTCACGCCGCATGCCCTGCAGCGCTTTGCCGTCGACCTGAATCAGTCCACGCCTCAACGACTCGGTACTGTGGGGAATAGACTACGGTTGATGTCCCATTTGTGGCCTTGTTAAAGCGAAACAAACGTCATCGTTTGGGGGTAACTTTACTTAAATGAGTTAATAAAAACTAACCATTTGTTACAACCATCAGGAATATCTAGCTGGCGTTTTCTCAGAATTTGTTCTAAAATGGGGAGATCATGGTTATGATCAAATCTCAGTTTTTCTGGCGGCTGACATGTTGACCAGAGCGACTATTAACCGGCTGACATGTTGACCAGAGCGACTATTAACCGGCTGGGAGTTCGGGGAAATCGGAAATGTTACCATCAAAATACACTCGCATCTTCAAGTCTGCGCCATGGTGCAACATTTCACTGCCAAAGTTGCGACATTTCAAACGTACTAACCTTGCTGGCTGAAAACAGTTACTTCTTAGCAAATAAATAACCGACATCGGCTAACTTGTTTAATAATATATAAGGTTTTAGTTTGAAAACATATGCCTACATTTCGTAGATCGTAAGTGTGAAGACCGTCTTCACATTGTGACAACTGTACTATTATTTTCACAACCAGTTGTACTATACCGTGCCACGAGGGCAACCAGAAACATTATCAAATGAACAAATGACACATGTGTACCCAAACAGTCACTAGTTGAAATCTAACTATATACCGCCCGTGTTCCGAGAGCATTACGTAGGCCTACAATGAAGCAAGTCGAAATGCAACTGTTACGAATGGACGCAACATGAGAATGCACCAGTCATTAGCGCTGATAGATGTTGTGCTGAAAATAAATCATCGTAGCCTCGACAGACGCGCCAAGAACGTTGAAGTGGTTATCAGCGTTTCTTCCGCTCGGCTGGTTATGGCCGCCAATTCCTGAAATGTCGACCTCCTTCTTTAGGAACACTGGACAGGATAATCTCGCAAGTCGGTTGCTAGATTCAACAGCAAACAATAAAATAAATATATATTATACTTGTTTCAAACACTTGCAGAACTGACATACAATGTCTTGTTAGTTTCAAAGCGATCGTTGCCAAAATGGTTTATTATACAAGCGTCTCTTAATACCTGTCACAGTTGGTATGTTATTCAATTTAATTGTATACACTTGGTACATGGGTTAATTAGTTGTTGAGTCGATTGGTATGTGGGTCGTTTGTTTGTTGTGGTACGGGATCCACTGCTATCTAAGTATATAAATATATGGGTCAACTATTATATATAAGTCGTTCGTTACATATCTACGTTGTGAATGTTCTTAGGAAGCACGCTGATGGGTATTTGAGAAAACAATATGTCACCTATTTTAGATAACACAAATATCAATTGATTTGGGTATGAAACGACTTGTTGTCACGCGGTTCATGGCAAATAACAATAATAATAATAATAATTATTATTATTATTATTATTATAAATGACTTTTATATATAGCGCAGTTTCCTTGAAGGTTCGATGCGCTATACATGAAATGCATGAAATACAATATACAAGATTTAGTGTTATAACTAACTAGTGTTATAACTAACTAGTGTTATAACTAACTAGTGTTATAACTAACAACTCAGCACACAGGGCCTCGAGTACTGTGAGCGTAGTTCACGCATGCTTCATAAGGCAATATTATTAAATCTGATTAAACGGAGAGAACAATATTATTAGACAGCTGCTGTAGCTTCGCCGAACAACATCAGTTTTGTGACTGCAGTTAATTCATACATTATACCAATAATCAAGACTTGGCCTGCATCTTACATGAAAAACGACAAACGTGAAGCCCGTTTATTGAATTGCCTCGCCTACTAACCCGGCGTAAACACTGTTATCGGAGGTTGCAGCTAGCGACGTCGTGAGTGATTGGCTCGAATCAATGAATGAAACATCGTCACTGCGTTAAAATATCCCGTCATCTCGTGCGCTTTGCTGACGTGCTCTAATGAGAGTAAACATTCCAGTCAACATTAATCAAACGTTGTAGTTGTATAGGTAATTTGATTCAGCTGTATACGTATCGAACAATTACATACATACGAAGGTGCGAGTGTGTGTGTACGTGCGTGGGTACGTGCGTGTGTATATCCGTGCATGCATGTTCTGTATTTTACTGATTTCATGTATCGTAGCCTCGACATGTTCTAACACAGCATTACCAATTTGTTTCTGCTTTGTTGCACGTGTAATTGCACGGGTGATGATATTAGTGATTTAATGATTACTGAACTAATTTGTGACATACATAATCACGTTACAGATGGATAAATGGAAGCGACCGACCGACCGACCGACCGACCGACCGACCGACCGACCGACCGACCGACCGACCGACCGACCGACCGACCGACCGACCGACCGACCGACCGACCGACCGACCGACCGACCGACCGACCGACCGACCGACCGACCGACCGACCGACCGACCGACCGACCGACCGACCGACCGACCGACCGACCGACCGACCGACCGACCGACCGACCGACCGACCGACCGACCGACCGACCGACCGACCGACCGACCGACCGACCGACCGACCGACCGACCGACCGACCGACCGACCGACCGACCGACCGACCGACCGACCGACCGACCGACCGACCGACCGACCGACCGACCGACCGACCGACCGACCGACCGACCGACCGACCGACCGACCGACCGACCGACCGACCGACCGACCGACCGACCGACCGACCGACCGACCGACCGACCGACCGACCGACCGACCGACCGACCGACCGACCGACCGACCGACCGACCGACTGATTCCGAGTTGTCTTCCCTAAAGACGTATAAATAAAATGAGCGCAGCATCGTAAATATAGGTCATGTGACTTAAACGGGCAGTACAGTGGGCGTAGACGGGCGTAGATGGGCGTAGACGAGAGAGAGAGAGCAGACAAACGGTCACTAGCGTCCAAAGCCGTCCACTTGGAGCGATTGACAGATGGCCTGAGAAGATAAACACGGACAACACCAGCTGCTGGAGGCGGCCTCGACCAAGCACCGGTCAGGTGGTCCACGCAGGGCCCGAGAGAAAGCACTTACAAAAACAACAGCATAGTTTTCACTGGTAAATCATACACTTGAATTCCTATGGCAATATGAGGCGCAGCAGTCAGCCTCTTGAGTCGGACCAATCGGCGTTGCTAGAGTTAACATTGTGCGATCCTCGACATATGGCCGACTACTTGTGCGATCCGGTGTGGTCCACCTGTAGGGGTCAGACCACAGTTGACCTCCCTGTTTATTGTTTCACGAATGCAGGGAGTATTAATATGTGATATTGATATGTGAATTTAAACAATTTATATGATGTGACATAAGTGCAATTGAGCAGGCATGTTCACAGGTTTGTTTGAAGAAGCTATTGGCTGTGAAATATTGCATTTTTCAGAGTTTAACAGTCGGAGGAATTTATGGGAATTTTTCTGCTATGGGCCACGTGGGCGCATGAATACATTTTTTTTTTTATTTACGGGCATCGCACGTCGGGGCGTTTTAAAAGAGCTGGAGGTTGGTGATTTTGACAAATCTTGGCCAGCATGTCAATGAGATGATGGCAGTTGCTGTGAAAATGTTAAGAATTTTTGATGGTCACGTTTTCTTATAATCAAACTAAACGTTCACATGGCCGCCAATGCAATTCTCTACTGTGGTCTGGACCCTGTAACTCGCTCTCAATTCTCTACTGTGGTATGGACCTTGTAACTCACTCTCAATTCTCTACTGTGGTCTGGACCTTGTAACTCGCTCTCAATTCTCTACTGTGGTCTGGACCCTGTAACTCGCTCTCAATTCTCTACTGTGGTCTGGACCTTGTAACTCACTCTCAATTCTCTACTGTGGTCTGGACCTTGTAACTCGCTCTCAATTCTCTACTGTGGTCTGGACCCTGTAACTCACTCTCAATTCTCTACTGTGGTCTGGACCCTGTAACTCGCTCTCAATTCTCTACTGTGGTCTGGACCCTGTAACTCGCTCTCAATTCTCTACTGTGGTCTGGACCCTGTAACTCGCTCTCAATTCTCTACTGTGGTCTGGACCCTGTAACTCGCTCTCAATTCTTTACTGTGGTCTGGACCCTGTAACTCACTCTCAATTCTCTACTGTGGTCTGGACCCTGTAACTCGCTCTCAAATCTCTACTGTGGTCTGGACCCTGTAACTCACTCTCAATTCTCTACTGTGGTCTGGACCCTGTAACTCACTCTCAATTCTCTACTGTGGTCTGGACCCTGTAACTCACTCTCAATTCTCTACTGTGGTCTGGACCCTGTAACTCACTCTCAATTCTCTACTGTGGTCTGGACCCTGTAACTCACTCTCAATTCTCTACTGTGGTCTGGACCCTGTAACTCACTCTCAAATCTCTACTGTGGTCTGGACCCTGTAACTCACTCTCAAATCTCTACTGTGGTCTGGACCCTGTAACTCGCTCTCAAATCTCTACTGTGGTCTGGACCTTGTAACTCACTCTCAAATCTCTACTGTGGTCTGGACCTTGTAATTCGCTCTCAATTCTTTACTGTGGACTGGACCCTGTAACTCACTCTCAATTCTCTACTGTGGTCTGGACCCTGTAACTCGCTCTCAAATTTCTACTGTGGTCTGGACCCTGTAACTCGCTCTCAATTCTCTACTGTGGTCTGGACCCTGTAACTCGCTCTCAATTCTCTACTGTGGTCTGGACCCTGTAACTCGCTCTCAAATCTCTACTGTGGTCTGGACCCTGTAACTCGCTCTCAATTCTCTACTGTGGTCTGGACCCTGAAACTCACTCTCAATTCTCTACTGTGGTCTGGACCCTGTAACTCGCTCTCAATTATCTACTGTGGTCTGGACCCTGTAACTCGCTCTCAATTCTCTACTGTGGTCTGGACCCTGTAACTCGCTCTCAATTCTCTACTGTGGTCTGGACCCTGTAATTCGCTCTCAAATCTCTACTGTGGTCTGGACCCTGTAACTCGCTCTCAAATCTCTACTGTGGTCTGGACCCTGTAACTCGCTCTCAAATCTCTACTGTGGTCTGGACCTTGTAACTCGCTCTCAATTCTTTACTGTGGTCTGGACCCTGTAACTCACTCTCAATTCTCTACTGTGGTCTGGACCCTGTAACTCGCTCTCAAATCTCTACTGTGGTCTGGACCCTGTAACTCGCTCTCAATTCTCTACTGTGGTCTGGACCTTGTAACTCGCTCTCAAATCTCTACTCTGGTCTGGACCCTGTAACTCACTCTCAATTCTCTACTGTGGTCTGGACCCTGTAACTCACTCTCAAATCTCTACTGTGGTCTGGACCTTGTAACTCGCTCTCAATTCTTTACTGTGGTCTGGACCCTGTAACTCACTCTCAATTCTCTACTGTGGTCTGGACCCTGTAACTCGCTCTCAAATCTCTAGTGTGGTCTGGACCCTGTAACTCGCTCTCAATTCTCTACTGTGGTCTGGACCTTGTAACTCGCTCTCAATTCTCTACTGTGGTCTGGACCCTGTAACTCGCTCTCAATTCTCTACTGTGGTCTGGACCCTGTAAATCGCTCTCAATTCTCTACTGTGGTCTGGACCCTGTAACTCACTCTCAATTCTCTACTGTGGTCTGGACCCTGTAACTCGCTCTCAATTCTCTACTGTGGTCTGGACCCTGTAACTCGCTCTCAATTCTCTACTGTGGTCTGGACCCTGTAACTCGCTCTCAAATCCCTACTGTGGTCTGGACCCTGTAACTCGCTCTCAATTCTCTACTGTGGTCTGGACCCTGTAACTCGCTCTCAATTCTCTACTGTGGTCTGGACCCTGTAACTCGCTCTCAAATCTCTACTGTGGTCTGGACCCTGTAACTCGCTCTCAAATCCCTACTGTGGTCTGGACCTTTTAACTCGCTCCCAATTTTCTACTGTGGTCTGGACCCTGTAACTCGCTCTCAAATCTCTACTGTGGTCTGGACCTTGTAACTCGCTCTCAATTCTTTACTGTGGTCTGGACCCTGTAACTCACTCTCAATTCTCTACTGTGGTCTGGACCCTGTAACTCGCTCTCAAATCTCTACTGTGGTCTGGACCCTGTAACTCACTCTCAATTCTCTACTGTGGTCTGGACCCTGTAACTAGCTCTCAAATCTCTACTATGGTCTGGACCCTGTAACTCACTCTCAATTCTCTACTGTGGTCTGGACCCTGTAACTCACTCTCAAATCTCTACTGTGGTCTGGACCCTGTAACTCACTCTCAAATCTCTACTGTGGTCTGGACCCTGTAACTCGCTCTCAAATCTCTACTGTGGTCTGGACCCTGTAACTCACTCTCAAATCTCTACTGTGGTCTGGACCCTGTAACTCGCTCTCAATTCTTTACTGTGGTCTGGACCCTGTAACTCACTCTCAATTCTCTACTGTTGTCTGGACCTTGTAACTCGCTCTCAATTCTTTACTGTGGTCTGGACCCTGTAACTCACTCTCAATTCTCTACTGTGGTCTGGACCCTGTAACTCGCTCTCAAATCGCTAGTGTGGTCTGGACCCTGTAACTCACTCTCAATTCTCTACTGTGGTCTGGACCCTGTAACTCACTCTCAATTCTCTACTGTGGTCTGGACCCTGTAACTCACTCTCAATTCTCTACTGTGGTCTGGACACTGTAACTCACTCTCAATTCTCTACTGTGGTCTGGACCCTGTAACTCACTCTCAATTCTCTACTGTGGTCTGGACCCTGTAACTCACACTCAAATTTCTACTGTGGTCTGGACCCTGTAACTCACTCTCAAATCTCTACTGTGGTCTGGACCCTGTAACTCGCTCTCAAATCTCTACTGTGGTCTGGACCCTGTAACTCACTCTCAAATCTCTACTGTGGTCTGGACCTTGTAACTCGCTCTCAATTCTTTACTGTGGTCTGGACCCTGTAACTCACTCTCAATTCTCTACTGTGGTCTGGACCCTGTAACTCGCTCTCAAATCTCTACTGTGGTCTGGACCCTGTAACTCGCTCTCAATTCTCTACTGTGGTCTGGACCCTGTAACTCGCTCTCAATTCTCTACTGTGGTCTGGACCCTGTAACTCGCTCTCAAATCTCTACTGTGGTCTGGACCCTGTAACTCGCTCTCAATTCTCTACTGTGGTCTGGACCCTGTAACTCACTCTCAATTCTCTACTGTGGTCTGGACCCTGTAACTCGCTCTCAATTCTCTACTGTGGTCTGGACCCTGTAACTCGCTCCCAATTCTCTACTGTGGTCTGGACCCTGTAACTCGCTCTCAATTCTCTACTGTGGTCTGGACCCTGTAACTCGCTCTCAATTCTCTACTGTGGTCTGGACCCTGTAACTCGCTCTCAAATCTCTACTGTGGTCTGGACCCTGTAACTCGCTCTCAAATCTCTAATGTGGTCTGGACCTTGTAACTCGCTCTCAATTCTTTACTGTGGTCTGGACCCTGTAACTCACTCTCAATTCTCTACTGTGGTCTGGACCCTGTAACTCGCTCTCAAATCTCTACTGTGGTCTGGACCCTGTAACTCGCTCTCAAATCTCTACTGTGGTCTGGACCTTGTAACTCGCTCTCAAATCTCTACTGTGGTCTGGACCCTGTAACTCACTCTCAATTCTCTACTGTGGTCTGGACCCTGTAACTCACTCTCAAATCTCTACTGTGGTCTGGACCTTGTAACTCGCTCTCAATTCTTTACTGTGGTCTGGACCCTGTAACTCACTCTCAATTCTCTACTGTGGTCTGGACCCTGTAACTCGCTCTCAAATCTCTACTGTGGTCTGGACCCTGTAACTCGCTCTCAATTCTCTACTGTGGTCTGGACCTTGTAACTCGCTCTCAATTCTCTACTGTGGTCTGGACCCTGTAACTCGCTCTCAATTCTCTACTGTGGTCTGGACCCTGTAAATCGCTCTCAATTCTCTACTGTGGTCTGGACCCTGTAACTCACTCTCAATTCTCTACTGTGGTCTGGACCCTGTAACTCGCTCTCAATTCTCTACTGTGGTCTGGACCCTGTAACTCGCTCTCAATTCTCTACTGTGGTCTGGACCCTGTAACTCGCTCTCAAATCCCTACTGTGGTCTGGACCCTGTAACTCACTCTCAATTCTCTACTGTGGTCTGGACCTTGTAACTAGCTTTCAATTCTCTACTGTGGTCTGGACCCTGTAACTCGCTCTCAATTCTCTACTGTGGTCTGGACCCTGTAACTCGCTCTCAAATCTCTACTGTGGTCTGGACCCTGTAACTCGCTCTCAAATCCCTACTGTGGTCTGGACCTTGTAACTCGCTCTCAATTTTCTACTGTGGTCTGGACCCTGTAACTCGCTCTCAAATCACTACTGTGGTCTGGACCTTGTAACTCGCTTTCAATTCTCAACTGTGGTCTGGACCCTGTAACTCGCTCTCAATTCTCTACTGTGGTCTGGACCCTGTAACTCGCTCTCAAATCTCTACTGTGGTCTGGACCCTGTAACTCGCTCTCAATTCTCTACTGTGGTCTGGACCCTGTAACTCGCTCTCAATTCTCTACTGTGGTCTGGACCCTGTAACTCGCTCTCAAATCTCTACTGTGGTCTGGACCCTGTAACTCGCTCTCAATTCTCTACTGTGGTCTGGACCCTGTAACTCGCTCTCAAATCTCTACTGTGGTCTGGACCCTCTAACTCGCTCTCAATTCTCTACTGTGGTCTGGACCCTGTAACTCGCTCTCAATTCTCTACTGTGGTCTGGACCCTGTAACTCGCTCTCAATTCTCTACTGTGGTCTGGACCCTGTAACTCGCTCTCAATTCTCTACTGTGGTCTGGACCCTGTAACTCGCTCTCAAATCTCTACTGTGGTCTGGACCCTGTAACTCGCTCTCAATTCTCTACTGTGGTCTGGACCCTGTAACACGCTCCCAATTCTCTACTGTGGTCTGGACCCTCTAACTCGCTCTCAATTCTCTACTGTGGTCTGGACCCTGTAACTCGCTCTCAAATCCCTACTGTGGTCTGGACCCTGTAACTCGCTCTCAATTCTCTACTGTGGTCTGGACCCTGTAACTCGCTCTCAAATCTCTACTGTGGTCTGGACCTTGTAAATCGCTCTCAATTCTTTACTGTGGTCTGGACCCTGTAACTCACTCTCAATTCTCTACTGTGGTCTGGACCCTGTAACTCGCTCTCAAATCTCTACTGTGGTCTGGACCCTGTAACTCGCTCTCAAATCTCTACTGTGGTCTGGACCTTGTAACTCGCTCTCAAATCTCTACTGTGGTCTGGACCCTGTAACTCACTCTCAATTCTCTACTGTGGTCTGGACCCTGTAACTCACTATCAAATCTCTACTGTGGTCTGGACCTTGTAACTCGCTCTCAATTCTTTACTGTGGTCTGGACCCTGTAACTCACTCTCAATTCTCTACTGTGGTCTGGACCCTGTAACTCGCTCTCAAATCTCTACTGTGGTCTGGACCCTGTAACTCGCTCTCAATTCTCTACTGTGGTCTGGACCTTGTAACTCGCTCTCAATTCACTACTGTGGTCTGGACCCTGTAACTCGCTCTCAATTCTCTACTGTGGTCTGGACCCTGTAAATCGCTCTCAATTCTCTACTGTGGTCTGGACCCTGTAACTCACTCTCAATTCTCTACTGTGGTCTGGACCCTGTAACTCGCTCTCAATTCTCTACTGTGGTCTGGACCCTGTAACTCGCTCTCAATTCTCTACTGTGGTCTGGACCCTGTAACTCGCTCTCAAATCCCTACTGTGGTCTGGACCCTGTAACTCACTCTCAATTCTCTACTGTGGTCTGGACCTTGTAACTCGCTTTCAATTCTCTACTGTGGTCTGGACCCTGTAACTCGCTCTCAATTCTCTACTGTGGTCTGGACCCTGTAACTCGCTCTCAAATCTCTACTGTGGTCTGGACCCTGTAACTCGCTCTCAAATCCCTACTGTGGTGTGGACCTTGTAACTCGCTCTCAATTTTCTACTGTGGTCTGGACCCTGTAACTCGCTCTCAAATCTCTACTGTGGTCTGGACCTTGTAACTCGCTCTCAATTCTTTACTGTGGTCTGGACCCTGTAACTCACTCTCAATTCTCTACTGTGGTCTGGACCCTGTAACTCACTCTCAAATCTCTACTGTGGTCTGGACCCTGTAACTCGCTCTCAAATCTCTACTGTGGTCTGGACCCTGTAACTCACTCTCAAATCTCTACTGTGGTCTGGACCCTGTAACTCGCTCTCAATTCTTTACTGTGGTCTGGACCCTGTAACTCACTCTCAATTCTCTACTGTGGTCTGGACCCTGTAACTCGCTCTCAATTCTCTACTGTGGTCTGGACCCTGTAACTCGCTCTCAATTCTCTACTGTGGTCTGGACCCTGTAACTCGCTCTCAAATCCCTACTGTGGTCTGGACCCTGTAACTCACTCTCAATTCTCTACTGTGGTCTGGACCTTGTAACTCGCTTTCAATTCTCTACTGTGGTCTGGACCCTGTAACTCGCTCTCAATTCTCTACTGTGGTCTGGACCCTGTAACTCGCTCTCAAATCTCTACTGTGGTCTGGACCCTGTAACTCGCTCTCAAATCCCTACTGTGGTGTGGACCTTGTAACTCGCTCTCAATTTTCTACTGTGGTCTGGACCCTGTAACTCGCTCTCAAATCTCTACTGTGGTCTGGACCTTGTAACTCGCTCTCAATTCTTTACTGTGGTCTGGACCCTGTAACTCACTCTCAATTCTCTACTGTGGTCTGGACCCTGTAACTCACTCTCAAATCTCTACTGTGGTCTGGACCCTGTAACTCGCTCTCAAATCTCTACTGTGGTCTGGACCCTGTAACTCACTCTCAAATCTCTACTGTGGTCTGGACCCTGTAACTCGCTCTCAATTCTTTACTGTGGTCTGGACCCTGTAACTCACTCTCAATTCTCTACTGTGGTCTGGACCCTGTAACTCGCTCTCAATTCTTTACTGTGGTCTGGAACCTGTAACTCACTCTCAATTCTCTACTGTGGTCTGGACCCTGTAACTCGCTCTCAAATCTCTACTGTGGTCTGGACCCTGTAACTCACTCTCAATTCTCTACTGTGGTCTGGACCCTGTAACTCACTCTCAATTCTCTACTGTGGTCTGGACCCTGTAACTCACTCTCAATTCTCTACTGTGGTCTGGACCCTGTAACTCACTCTCAATTCTCTACTGTGGTCTGGACCCTGTAACTCACTCTCAATTCTCTACTGTGGTCTGGACCCTGTAACTCACTCTCAAATCTCTACTGTGGTCTGGACCCTGTAACTCACTCTCAAATCTCTACTGTGGTCTGGACCCTGTAACTCGCTCTCAAATCTCTTCTGTGGTCTGGACCCTGTAACTCACTCTCAAATCTCTACTGTGGTCTGGACCTTGTAACTCTCTCTCAATTCTTTACTGTGGTCTGGACCCTGTAACTCACTCTCAATTCTCTACTGTGGTCTGGACCCTGTAACTCGCTCTCAAATTTCTACTGTGGTCTGGACCCTGTAACTCGCTCTCAATTCTCTACTGTGGTCTGGACCCTGTAACTCGCTCTCAATTCTCTACTGTGGTCTGGACCCTGTAACTCGCTCTCAAATCTCTACTGTGGTCTGGACCCTGTAACTCGCTCTCAATTCTCTACTGTGGTCTGGACCCTGTAACTCACTCTCAATTCTCTACTGTGGTCTGGACCCTGTAACTCGCTCTCAATTCTCTACTGTGGTCTGGACCCTGTAACTCGCTCTCAATTCTCTACTGTGGTCTGGACCCTGTAACTCGCTCTCAATTCTCTACTGTGGTCTGGACCCTGTAATTCGCTCTCAATTCTCTACTGTGGTCTGGACCCTGTAACTCGCTCTCAAATCTCTACTGTGGTCTGGACCCTGTAACTCGCTCTCAAATCTCTACTGAGGTCTGGACCTTGTAACTCGCTCTCAATTCTTTACTGTGGTCTGGACCCTGTAACTCACTCTCAATTCTCTACTGTGGTCTGGACCCTGTAACTCGCTCTCAAATCTCTACTGTGGTCTGGACCCTGTAACTCGCTCTCAATTCTCTACTGTGGTCTGGACCTTGTAACTCGCTCTCAAATCTCTACTGTGGTCTGGACCCTGTAACTCACTCTCAATTCTCTACTGTGGTCTGGACCCTGTAACTCGCTCTCAATTCTCTACTGTGGTCTGGACCCTGTAACTCGCTCTCAATTCTCTACTGTGGTCTGGACCCTGTAACTCGCTCTCAATTCTCTACTGTGGTCTGGACCCTGTAACTCGCTCTCAATTCTCTACTGTGGTCTGGACCCTGTAACTCGCTCTCAATTCTCTACTGTGGTCTGGACCCTGTAACTCGCTCTCAATTCTCTACTGTGGTCTGGACCCTGTAACTCACTCTCAAATCTCTACTGTGGTCTGGAACCTGTAACTCGCTCTCAAATCTCTACTGTGGTCTGGACCCTGTAACTCGCTCTCAAATCTCTACTGTGGTCTGGACCTTGTAACTTGCTCTCAATTCTTTACTGTGGTCTGGACCCTGTAACTCACTCTCAATTCTCTACTGTGGTCTGGACCCTGTAACTCGCTCTCAAATCTCTACTGTGGTCTGGACCTTGTAACTCGCTCTCAATTCTCTACTGTGGTCTGGACCTTGTAACTCGCTCTCAATTCTCTACTGTGGTCTGGACCCTGTAACTCGCTCTCAATTCTCTACTGTGGTCTGGACCCTGTAAATCGCTCTCAATTCTCTACTGTGGTCTGGACCCTGTAACTCACTCTCAATTCTCTACTGTGGTCTGGACCCTGTAACTCGCTCTCAATTCTCTACTGTGGTCTAGACCCTGTAACTCGCTCTCAATTCTCTACTGTGGTCTGGACCCTGTAACTCGCTCTCAAATCCCTACTGTGGTCTGGACCCTGTAACTCACTCTCAATTCTCTACTGTGGTCTGGACCTTGTAACTAGCTTTCAATTCTCTACTGTGGTCTGGACTCTGTAACTCGCTCTCAATTCTCTACTGTGGTCTGGACCCTGTAATTCGCTCTCAATTCTCTACTGTGGTCTGGACCCTGTAACTCGCTCTCAAATCTCTACTGTGGTCTGGACCCTGTAACTCGCTCTCAAATCTCTACTGTGGTCTGGACCTTGTAACTCGCTCTCAATTCTTTACTGTGGTCTGGACCCTGTAACTCACTCTCAATTCTCTACTGTGGTCTGGACCCTGTAACTCGCTCTCAAATCTCTACTGTGGTCTGGACCCTGTAACTCGCTCTCAATTCTCTACTGTGGTCTGGACCCTGTAACTCGCTCTCAAATCTCTACTGTGGTCTGGACCCTGTAACTCGCTCTCAAATCCCTACTGTGGTCTGGACCCTGTAACTCACTCTCAATTCTCTACTGTGGTCTGGACCCTGTAACTCGCTCTCAAATCTCTACTGTGGTCTGGACCCTGTAACTCACTATCAAATCTCTACTGTGGTCTGGACCTTGTAACTCGCTCTCAATTCTTTACTGTGGTCTGGACCCTGTAACTCACTCTCAATTCTCTACTGTGGTCTGGACCCTGTAACTCGCTCTCAAATCTCTACTGTGGTCTGGACCCTGTAACTCGCTCTCAATTCTCTACTGTGGTCTGGACCTTGTAACTCGCTCTCAATTCACTACTGTGGTCTGGACCCTGTAACTCGCTCTCAATTCTCTACTGTGGTCTGGACCCTGTAAATCGCTCTCAATTCTCTACTGTGGTCTGGACCCTGTAACTCACTCTCAATTCTCTACTGTGGTCTGGACCCTGTAACTCGCTCTCAATTCTCTACTGTGGTCTGGACCCTGTAACTCGCTCTCAATTCTCTACTGTGGTCTGGACCCTGTAACTCGCTCTCAAATCCCTACTGTGGTCTGGACCCTGTAACTCACTCTCAATTCTCTACTGTGGTCTGGACCTTGTAACTCGCTTTCAATTCTCTACTGTGGTCTGGACCCTGTAACTCGCTCTCAATTCTCTACTGTGGTCTGGACCCTGTAACTCGCTCTCAAATCTCTACTGTGGTCTGGACCCTGTAACTCGCTCTCAAATCCCTACTGTGGTGTGGACCTTGTAACTCGCTCTCAATTTTCTACTGTGGTCTGGACCCTGTAACTCGCTCTCAAATCTCTACTGTGGTCTGGACCTTGTAACTCGCTCTCAATTCTTTACTGTGGTCTGGACCCTGTAACTCACTCTCAATTCTCTACTGTGGTCTGGACCCTGTAACTCACTCTCAAATCTCTACTGTGGTCTGGACCCTGTAACTCGCTCTCAAATCTCTACTGTGGTCTGGACCCTGTAACTCACTCTCAAATCTCTACTGTGGTCTGGACCCTGTAACTCGCTCTCAATTCTTTACTGTGGTCTGGACCCTGTAACTCACTCTCAATTCTCTACTGTGGTCTGGACCCTGTAACTCACTCTCAATTCTCTACTGTGGTCTGGACCCTGTAACTCGCTCTCAATTCTCTACTGTGGTCTGGACCCTGTAACTCGCTCTCAATTCTCTACTGTGGTCTGGACCCTGTAACTCGCTCTCAAATCCCTACTGTGGTCTGGACCCTGTAACTCACTCTCAATTCTCTACTGTGGTCTGGACCTTGTAACTCGCTTTCAATTCTCTACTGTGGTCTGGACCCTGTAACTCGCTCTCAATTCTCTACTGTGGTCTGGACCCTGTAACTCGCTCTCAAATCTCTACTGTGGTCTGGACCCTGTAACTCGCTCTCAAATCCCTACTGTGGTGTGGACCTTGTAACTCGCTCTCAATTTTCTACTGTGGTCTGGACCCTGTAACTCGCTCTCAAATCTCTACTGTGGTCTGGACCTTGTAACTCGCTCTCAATTCTTTACTGTGGTCTGGACCCTGTAACTCACTCTCAATTCTCTACTGTGGTCTGGACCCTGTAACTCACTCTCAAATCTCTACTGTGGTCTGGACCCTGTAACTCGCTCTCAAATCTCTACTGTGGTCTGGACCCTGTAACTCACTCTCAAATCTCTACTGTGGTCTGGACCCTGTAACTCGCTCTCAATTCTTTACTGTGGTCTGGACCCTGTAACTCACTCTCAATTCTCTACTGTGGTCTGGACCCTGTAACTCGCTCTCAATTCTTTACTGTGGTCTGGAACCTGTAACTCACTCTCAATTCTCTACTGTGGTCTGGACCCTGTAACTCGCTCTCAAATCTCTACTGTGGTCTGGACCCTGTAACTCACTCTCAATTCTCTACTGTGGTCTGGACCCTGTAACTCACTCTCAATTCTCTACTGTGGTCTGGACCCTGTAACTCACTCTCAATTCTCTACTGTGGTCTGGACCCTGTAACTCACTCTCAATTCTCTACTGTGGTCTGGACCCTGTAACTCACTCTCAATTCTCTACTGTGGTCTGGACCCTGTAACTCACTCTCAAATCTCTACTGTGGTCTGGACCCTGTAACTCACTCTCAAATCTCTACTGTGGTCTGGACCCTGTAACTCGCTCTCAAATCTCTTCTGTGGTCTGGACCCTGTAACTCACTCTCAAATCTCTACTGTGGTCTGGACCTTGTAACTCTCTCTCAATTCTTTACTGTGGTCTGGACCCTGTAACTCACTCTCAATTCTCTACTGTGGTCTGGACCCTGTAACTCGCTCTCAAATTTCTACTGTGGTCTGGACCCTGTAACTCGCTCTCAATTCTCTACTGTGGTCTGGACCCTGTAACTCGCTCTCAATTCTCTACTGTGGTCTGGACCCTGTAACTCGCTCTCAAATCTCTACTGTGGTCTGGACCCTGTAACTCGCTCTCAATTCTCTACTGTGGTCTGGACCCTGTAACTCACTCTCAATTCTCTACTGTGGTCTGGACCCTGTAACTCGCTCTCAATTCTCTACTGTGGTCTGGACCCTGTAACTCGCTCTCAATTCTCTACTGTGGTCTGGACCCTGTAACTCGCTCTCAATTCTCTACTGTGGTCTGGACCCTGTAATTCGCTCTCAATTCTCTACTGTGGTCTGGACCCTGTAACTCGCTCTCAAATCTCTACTGTGGTCTGGACCCTGTAACTCGCTCTCAAATCTCTACTGAGGTCTGGACCTTGTAACTCGCTCTCAATTCTTTACTGTGGTCTGGACCCTGTAACTCACTCTCAATTCTCTACTGTGGTCTGGACCCTGTAACTCGCTCTCAAATCTCTACTGTGGTCTGGACCCTGTAACTCGCTCTCAATTCTCTACTGTGGTCTGGACCTTGTAACTCGCTCTCAAATCTCTACTGTGGTCTGGACCCTGTAACTCACTCTCAATTCTCTACTGTGGTCTGGACCCTGTAACTCGCTCTCAATTCTCTACTGTGGTCTGGACCCTGTAACTCGCTCTCAATTCTCTACTGTGGTCTGGACCCTGTAACTCGCTCTCAATTCTCTACTGTGGTCTGGACCCTGTAACTCGCTCTCAATTCTCTACTGTGGTCTGGACCCTGTAACTCGCTCTCAATTCTCTACTGTGGTCTGGACCCTGTAACTCGCTCTCAATTCTCTACTGTGGTCTGGACCCTGTAACTCACTCTCAAATCTCTACTGTGGTCTGGAACCTGTAACTCGCTCTCAAATCTCTACTGTGGTCTGGACCCTGTAACTCGCTCTCAAATCTCTACTGTGGTCTGGACCTTGTAACTTGCTCTCAATTCTTTACTGTGGTCTGGACCCTGTAACTCACTCTCAATTCTCTACTGTGGTCTGGACCCTGTAACTCGCTCTCAAATCTCTACTGTGGTCTGGACCTTGTAACTCGCTCTCAATTCTCTACTGTGGTCTGGACCTTGTAACTCGCTCTCAATTCTCTACTGTGGTCTGGACCCTGTAACTCGCTCTCAATTCTCTACTGTGGTCTGGACCCTGTAAATCGCTCTCAATTCTCTACTGTGGTCTGGACCCTGTAACTCACTCTCAATTCTCTACTGTGGTCTGGACCCTGTAACTCGCTCTCAATTCTCTACTGTGGTCTAGACCCTGTAACTCGCTCTCAATTCTCTACTGTGGTCTGGACCCTGTAACTCGCTCTCAAATCCCTACTGTGGTCTGGACCCTGTAACTCACTCTCAATTCTCTACTGTGGTCTGGACCTTGTAACTAGCTTTCAATTCTCTACTGTGGTCTGGACTCTGTAACTCGCTCTCAATTCTCTACTGTGGTCTGGACCCTGTAATTCGCTCTCAATTCTCTACTGTGGTCTGGACCCTGTAACTCGCTCTCAAATCTCTACTGTGGTCTGGACCCTGTAACTCGCTCTCAAATCTCTACTGTGGTCTGGACCTTGTAACTCGCTCTCAATTCTTTACTGTGGTCTGGACCCTGTAACTCACTCTCAATTCTCTACTGTGGTCTGGACCCTGTAACTCGCTCTCAAATCTCTACTGTGGTCTGGACCCTGTAACTCGCTCTCAATTCTCTACTGTGGTCTGGACCCTGTAACTCGCTCTCAAATCTCTACTGTGGTCTGGACCCTGTAACTCGCTCTCAAATCCCTACTGTGGTCTGGACCTTGTAACTCGCTCTCAATTTTCTACTGTGGTCTGGACCCTGTAACTCGCTCTCAAATCTCTACTGTGGTCTGGACCTTGTAACTCGCTCTCAATTCTTTACTGTGGTCTGGACCCTGTAACTCACTCTCAATTCTCTACTGTGGTCTGGACCCTGTAACTCACTCTCAAATCTCTACTGTGGTCTGGACCCTGTAACTCGCTCTCAAATCTCTACTGTGGTCTGGACCCTGTAACTCACTCTCAAATCTCTACTGTGGTCTGGACCCTGTAACTCGCTCTCAATTCTTTACTGTGGTCTGGACCCTGTAACTCACTCTCAATTCTCTACTGTGGTCTGGACCCTGTAACTCGCTCTCAATTCTTTACTGTGGTCTGGAACCTGTAACTCACTCTCAATTCTCTACTGTGGTCTGGACCCTGTAACTCGCTCTCAAATCTCTACTGTGGTCTGGACCCTGTAACTCACTCTCAATTCTCTACTGTGGTCTGGACCCTGTAACTCACTCTCAATTCTCTACTGTTGTCTGGACCCTGTAACTCACTCTCAATTCTCTACTGTGGTCTGGACCCTGTAACTCACTCTCAATTCTCTACTGTGGTCTGGACCCTGTAACTCACTCTCAATTCTCTACTGTGGTCTGGACCCTGTAACTCACTCTCAAATCTCTACTGTGGTCTGGACCCTGTAACTCACTCTCAAATCTCTACTGTGGTCTGGACCCTGTAACTCGCTCTCAAATCTCTACTGTGGTCTGGACCTTGTAACTCTCTATCAATTCTTTACTGTGGTCTGGACCCTGTAACTCACTCTCAATTCTCTACTGTGGTCTGGACCCTGTAACTCGCTCTCAAATTTCTACTGTGGTCTGGACCCTGTAACTCGCTCTCAATTCTCTACTGTGGTCTGGACCCTGTAACTCGCTCTCAATTCTCTACTGTGGTCTGGACCCTGTAACTCGCTCTCAAATCTCTACTGTGGTCTGGACCCTGTAACTCGCTCTCAATTCTCTACTGTGGTCTGGACCCTGTAACTCACTCTCAATTCTCTACTGTGGTCAGGACCCTGTAACTCGCTCTCAATTCTCTACTGTGGTCTGGACCCTGTAACTCGCTCTCAATTCTCTACTGTGGTCTGGACCCTGTAACTCGCTCTCAATTCTCTACTGTGGTCTGGACCCTGTAATTCGCTCTCAATTCTCTACTGTGGTCTGGACCCTGTAACTCGCTCTCAAATCTCTACTGTGGTCTGGACCCTGTAACTCGCTCTCAAATCTCTACTGAGGTCTGGACCTTGTAACTCGCTCTCAATTCTTTACTGTGGTCTGGACCCTGTAACTCACTCTCAATTCTCTACTGTGGTCTGGACCCTGTAACTCGCTCTCAAATCTCTACTGTGGTCTGGATCCTGTAACTCGCTCTCAATTCTCTACTGTGGTCTGGACCTTGTAACTCGCTCTCAAATCTCTACTGTGGTCTGGACCCTGTAACTCACTCTCAATTCTCTACTGTGGTCTGGACCCTGTAACTCGCTCTCAATTCTCTACTGTGGTCTGGACCCTGTAACTCACTCTCAATTCTCTACTGTGGTCTGGACCCTGTAACTCGCTCTCAATTCTCTACTGTGGTCTGGACCCTGTAACTCGCTCTCAATTCTCTACTGTGGTCTGGACCCTGTAACTCGCTCTCAATTCTCTACTGTGGTCTGGACCCTGTAACTCGCTCTCAATTCTCTACTGTGGTCTGGACCCTGTAACTCACTCTCAATTCTCTACTGTGGTCTGGACCCTGTAACTCGCTCCCAATTCTCTACTGTGGTCTGGACCCTCTAACTCGCTCTCAATTCTCTACTGTGGTCTGGACCCTGTAACTCGCTCTCAATTCTCTACTTTGGTCTGGACCCTGTAACTCGCTCTCAATTCTCTACTGTGGTCTGGACCCGGTAACTCGCTCTCAAATCTCTACTGTGGTCTGGACCCTGTAACTCGCTCTCAATTCTCTACTGTGGTCTGGACCCTGTAACTCGCTCCCAATTCTCTACTGTGGTCTGGACCCTCTAACTCGCTCTCAATTCTCTACTGTGGTCTGGACCCTGTAACTCGCTCTCAAATCCCTACTGTGGTCTGGACCCTGTAACTCGCTCTCAATTCTCTATTGTGGTCTGGACCCTGTAACTCGCTCTCAATTCTCTACTGTGGTGTGGACCCTGTAACTCACTCTCAATTCTCTACTGTGGTCTGGACCCTGTAACTCGCTCTCAATTCTCTACTGTGGTCTGGACCCTGTAACTCGCTCTCAATTCTCTACTGTGGTCTGGACCCTGTAACTCGCTCTCAATTCTCTACTGTGGTCTGGACCCTGTAACTCGCTCTCAATTCTCTACTGTGGTCTGGACCCTGTAACTCGCTCTCAATTCTCTACTGTGGTCTGGACCCTGTAACTCGCTCTCAAATCTCTACTGTGGTCTGGACCCTGTAACTCGCTCTCAAATCTCTACTGTGGTCTGGACCTTGTAAATCGCTCTCAATTCTTTACTGTGGTCTGGACCCTGTAACTCAATCTCAATTCTCTACTGTGGTCTGGACCCTGTAACTCGCTCTCAAATCTCTACTGTGGTCTGGACCCTGTAACTCGCTCTCAAATCTCTACTGTGGTCTGGACCTTGTAACTCGCTCTCAAATCTCTACTGTGGTCTGGACCCTGTAACTCACTCTCAATTCTCTACTGTGGTCTGGACCCTGTAACTCACTCTCAAATCTCTACTGTGGTCTGGACCTTGTAACTCGCTCTCAATTCTTTACTGTGGTCTGGACCCTGTAACTCACTCTCAATTCTCTACTGTGGTCTGGACCCTGTAACTCGCTCTCAAATCTCTACTGTGGTCTGGACCCTGTAACTCGCTCTCAATTCTCTACTGTGGTCTGGACCTTGTAACTCGCTCTCAATTCTCTACTGTGGTCTGGACCCTGTAACTCGCTCTCAATTCTCTACTGTGGTCTGGACCCTGTAAATCGCTCTCAATTCTCTACTGTGGTCTGGACCCTGTAACTCACTCTCAATTCTCTACTGTGGTCTGGACCCTGTAACTCGCTCTCAATTCTCTACTGTGGTCTGGACCCTGTAACTCGCTCTCAATTCTCTACTGTGGTCTGGACCCTGTAACTCGCTCTCAAATCCCTACTGTGGTCTGGACCCTGTAACTCACTCTCAATTCTCTACTGTGGTCTGGACCTTGTAACTCGCTTTCAATTCTCTACTGTGGTCTGGACCCTGTAACTCGCTCTCAATTCTCTACTGTGGTCTGGACCCTGTAACTCGCTCTCAAATCTCTACTGTGGTCTGGACCCTGTAACTCACTCTCAAATCCCTACTGTGGTCTGGACCCTGTAACTCGCTCTCAATTTTCTACTGTGGTCTGGACCCTGTAACTCACTCTCAATTCTCTACTGTGGTCTGGACCCTGTAACTCGCTCTCAATTCTCTACTGTGGTCTAGACCCTGTAACTCGCTCTCAAATCTCTACTGTGGTCTGGACCCTGTAACTCACTCTCAATTCTCTACTGTGGTCTGGACCCTGTAACTCACTCTCAAATTTCTATTGTGGTCTGGACCTTGTAACTCGCTCTCAATTCTCTACTGTGGTCTGGACCCTGTAACTCACTCTCAATTCTCTACTGTGGTCTGGACCCTGTAACTCGCTCTCAATTCTCTACTGTGGTCTGGACCCTGTAACACGCTCTCAAATCTCTACTGTGGTCTGGACCCTGTAACTCGCTCTCAAATCCCTACTGTGGTCTGGACCTTGTAACTCGCTCTCAATTCTCTACTGTGGTCTGGACCTTGTAACTCGCTCTCAAATCCCTACTGTGGTCTGGACCCTGTAACTCACTCTCAAATATCTACTGTGGTCTGGACCCTGTAACTCGCTCTCAATTCTCTACTGTGGTCTGGACCCTGTAACTCGCTCTCAAATCTCTACTGTGGTCTGGACCCTGTAACTCGCTCTCAATTCTCTACTGTGGTCTGGACCCTGTAACTCGCTCTCAATTCTCTACTGTGGTCTGGACCCTGTAACTCGCTCTCAAATCTCTACTGTGGTCTGGACCCTGTAACTCGCTCTCAAATCTCTACAGTGGTCTGGACCCTGTAACTCGCTCTCAATTCTCTACTGTGGTCTGGACCCGGTAACTCGCTCTCAAATCTCTACTGTGGTCTGGACCCTGTACTCGCTCTCAATTCTCTACTGTGGTCTGGACCCTGTAACTCGCTCTCAATTCTCTACTGTGGTCTGGACCCTGTAACTCGGTCTCAATTCTCTACTGTGGTCTGGACCCTGTAACTCGCTCTCAATTCTCTACAGTGGTCTGGACCCTGTAACTCGCTTTCAATTCTCTACTGTGGTCTGGACCCTGTAACTCGCTCTCAATTCTCTACTGTGGTCTGGACCCTGTAACTCGCTCTCAAATCTCTACTGTGGTCTGGACCCTGTAACTCGCTCTCAATTCTCTACTGTGGTCTGGACCCTGTAACTCGCTCTCAAGTCTCTACTGTGGTCTGGACCCTGTACTCGATCTCAATTCTCTACTGTGGTCTGGACCCTGTAACTCGCTCTCAATTCTCAACTGTGGTCTGGACCCTGTAACTCGCTCTCAATTCTCTATTGTTGTCTGGACCCTCTAACTCGCTCTCAAATCTCTACTGTGGTCTGGACCCTGTAACTCGCTCTCAATTCTCTACTGTGGTCTGGACCCTATAACTCGCTCTCAATTCTCTACTGTGGTCTGGACCCTGTAACTCGCTCTCAATTCTCTACTGTGGTCTGGACCCTGTAACTCGCTCTCAATTCTCTACTGTGGTCTGGACCCTGTAACTCGCTCTCAAATCTCTACTGTGGTCTGGACCCTGCAACTCGCTCTCAATTCTCTACTGTGGTCTGGACCCTGTAACTCGCTCTCAAGTCTCTACTGTGGTCTGGACCCTGTACTCGCTCTCAATTCTCTACTGTGGTCTGGACCCTGTAACTCGCTCTCAATTCTCTACTGTGGTCTGGACCCTGTAACTCGGTCTCAATTCTCTACTGTGGTCTGGACCCTGTAACTCGCTCTCAATTCTCTACAGTGGTCTGGACCCTGTAACTCGCTTTCAATTCTCTACTGTGGTCTGGACCCTGTAACTCGCTCTCAATTCTCTACTGTGGTCTGGACCCTGTAACTCGCTCTCAAATCTCTACTGTGGTCTGGACCCTGTAACTCGCTCTCAATTCTCTACTGTGGTCTGGACCTTGTAACTCGCTCTCAATTCTCTACTGTGGTCTGGACCCTGTAACTCGCTCTCAATTCTCTACTGTGGTCTGGACCCTGTAACTCGCTCTCAATTCTCTACTGTGGTCTGGACCCTGTAACTCGCTCTCAATTCTCTACTGTGGTCTGGACCCTGTAACTCGCTCTCAATTCTCTACTGTGGTCTGGACCCTGTAACTCGCTCTCAATTCTCTACTGTGGTCTGGACCCTGTAACTCACTCTCAATTCTCTACTGTGGTCTGGACCCTGTAACTCGCTCTCAATTCTCTACTGTGGTCTGGACCCTGTAACTCGCTCTCAATTCTCTACTGTGGTCTGGACCCTGTAACTCGCTCTCAAATCTCTACTGTGGTCTGGACCCTGTAACTCGCTCTCAATTCTCTACTGTGGTCTGGACCCTGTAACTCGCTCTCAATTCTCTACTGTGGTCTGGACCCTGTAACTCGCTCTCAAATCTCTACTGTGGTCTGGACCCTGTAACTCGCTCTCAAATCTCTACAGTGGTCTGGACCCTGTAACTCGCTCTCAATTCTCTACTGTGGTCTGGACCCGGTAACTCGCTCTCAAATCTCTACTGTGGTCTGGACCCTGTACTCGCTCTCAATTCTCTACTGTGGTCTGGACCCTGTAACTCGCTCTCAATTCTCTACTGTGGTCTGGACCCTGTAACTCGGTCTCAATTCTCTACTGTGGTCTGGACCCTGTAACTCGCTCTCAATTCTCTACAGTGGTCTGGACCCTGTAACTCGCTTTCAATTCTCTACTGTGGTCTGGACCCTGTAACTCGCTCTCAATTCTCTACTGTGGTCTGGACCCTGTAACTCGCTCTCAAATCTCTACTGTGGTCTGGACCCTGTAACTCGCTCTCAATTCTCTACTGTGGTCTGGACCCTGTAACTCGCTCTCAAGTCTCTACTGTGGTCTGGACCCTGTACTCGATCTCAATTCTCTACTGTGGTCTGGACCCTGTAACTCGCTCTCAATTCTCAACTGTGGTCTGGACCCTGTAACTCGCTCTCAATTCTCTATTGTGGTCTGGACCCTCTAACTCGCTCTCAAATCTCTACTGTGGTCTGGACCCTGTAACTCGCTCTCAATTCTCTACTGTGGTCTGGACCCTATAACTCGCTCTCAATTCTCTACTGTGGTCTGGACCCTGTAACTCGCTCTCAATTCTCTACTGTGGTCTGGACCCTGTAACTCGCTCTCAATTCTCTACTGTGGTCTGGACCCTGTAACTCGCTCTCAAATCTCTACTGTGGTCTGGACCCTGCAACTCGCTCTCAATTCTCTACTGTGGTCTGGACCCTGTAACTCGCTCTCAAGTCTCTACTGTGGTCTGGACCCTGTACTCGCTCTCAATTCTCTACTGTGGTCTGGACCCTGTAACTCGCTCTCAATTCTCTACTGTGGTCTGGACCCTGTAACTCGGTCTCAATTCTCTACTGTGGTCTGGACCCTGTAACTCGCTCTCAATTCTCTACAGTGGTCTGGACCCTGTAACTCGCTTTCAATTCTCTACTGTGGTCTGGACCCTGTAACTCGCTCTCAATTCTCTACTGTGGTCTGGACCCTGTAACTCGCTCTCAAATCTCTACTGTGGTCTGGACCCTGTAACTCGCTCTCAATTCTCTACTGTGGTCTGGACCTTGTAACTCGCTCTCAATTCTCTACTGTGGTCTGGACCCTGTAACTCGCTCTCAATTCTCTACTGTGGTCTGGACCCTGTAACTCGCTCTCAATTCTCTACTGTGGTCTGGACCCTGTAACTCGCTCTCAATTCTCTACTGTGGTCTGGACCCTGTAACTCGCTCTCAATTCTCTACTGTGGTCTGGACCCTGTAACTCGCTCTCAATTCTCTACTGTGGTCTGGACCCTGTAACTCACTCTCAATTCTCTACTGTGGTCTGGACCCTGTAACTCGCTCTCAATTCTCTACTGTGGTCTGGACCCTGTAACTCGCTCTCAATTCTCTACTGTGGTCTGGACCCTGTAACTCGCTCTCAATTCTCTACTATGGTCTGGACCCTGTAACTCGCTCTCAAATCCCTACTGTGGTCTGGACCTTGTAACTCGCTCTCAATTCTCTACTGTGGTCTGGACCTTGTAACTCGCTCTCAAATCCCTACTGTGGTCTGGACCCTGTAACTCACTCTCAAATATCTACTGTGGTCTGGACCCTGTAACTCGCTCTCAATTCTCTACTGTGGTCTGGACCCTGTAACTCGCTCTCAAATCCCTACTGTGGTCTGGACCTTGTAACTCGCTCTCAATTCTCTACTGTGGTCTGGACCTTGTAACTCGCTCTCAAATCCCTACTGTGGTCTGGACCCTGTAACTCACTCTCAAATATCTACTGTGGTCTGGACCCTGTAACTCGCTCTCAATTCTCTACTGTGGTCTGGACCCTGTAACTCGCTCTCAAATCTCTACTGTGGTCTGGACCCTGTAACTCGCTCTCAATTCTCTACTGTGGTCTGGACCCTGTAACTCGCTCTCAATTCTCTACTGTGGTCTGGACCCTGTAACTCGCTCTCAAATCTCTACTGTGGTCTGGACCCTGTAACTCGCTCTCAAATCTCTACAGTGGTCTGGACCCTGTAACTCGCTCTCAATTCTCTACTGTGGTCTGGACCCTGTAACTCGCTCTCAAATCTCTACTGTGGTCTGGACCCTGCACTCGCTCTCAATTCTCTACTGTGGTCTGGACCCTGTAACTCGCTCTCAATTCTCTACTGTGGTCTGGACCCTGTAACTCGGTCTCAATTCTCTACTGTGGTCTGGACCCTGTAACTCGCTCTCAATTCTCTACAGTGGTCTGGACCCTGTAACTCGCTTTCAATTCTCTACTGTGGTCTGGACCCTGTAACTCGCTCTCAATTCTCTACTGTGGTCTGGACCCTGTAACTCGCTCTCAAATCTCTACTGTGGTCTGGACCCTGTAACTCGCTCTCAAATCTCTACTGTGGTCTGGACCCTGTAACTCGCTCTCAATTCTCTACTGTGGTCTGGACCTTGTAACTTGCTCTCAATTCTCTACTGTGGTCTGGACCCTGTAACTCGCTCTCAATTCTCTACTGTGGTCTGGACCCTGTAACTCGCTCTCAATTCTCTACTGTGGTCTGGACCCTGTAACTCGCTCTCAATTCTATACTGTGGTCTGGACCCTGTAACTCACTCTCAATTCTCTACTGTGGTCTGGACCCTGTAACTCGCTCTCAATTCTCTACTGTGGTCTGGACCCTGTAACTCGCTCTCAATTCTCTACTGTGGTCTGGACCCTGTAACTCGCTCTGAATTCTCTACTATGGTCTGGACCCTGTAACTCGCTCTCAATTCTCTACTGTGGTCTGGACCCTGTAACTCGCTCTCAAATCTCTACTGTGGTCTGGACCCTGTAACTCACTCTCAATTCTCTACTGTGGTCTGGACCCTGTAACTCACTCTCAAATCTCTACTGTGGTCTGGACCTTGTAACTCGCTCTCAATTCTCTACTGTTGTCTGGACCCTGTAACTCACTCTCAATTCTCTACTGTGGTCTGGACCCTGTAACTCGCTCTCAAATCTCTACTGTGGTCTGGACCCTGTAACTCGCTCTCAATTCTCTACTGTGGTCTGGACCTTGTAACTCGCTCTCAATTCTCTACTGTGGTCTGGACCCTTGAACTCGCTCTCAATTCTCTACTGTGGTCTGGACCCTGTAACTCGCTCTCAATTCTCTACTGTGGTCTGGACCCTGTAACTCACTCTCAATTCTCTACTGTAGTCTGGACCCTGTAACTCGCTCTCAATTCTCTACTGTGGTCTGGACCCTGTAACTCGCTCTCAAATCCCTACTGTGGTCTGGACCCTGTAGCTCACTCTCAATTATCTACGGTGGTCTGGACCTTGTAACTCGCTTTCAATTCTCTACTGTGGTCTGGACCCTGTAACTCGCTCTCAATTCTCTACTGTGGTCTGGACCCTGTAACACGCTCTCAAATCTCTACTGTGGTCTGGACCCTGTAACTCGCTCTCAAATCCCTACTGTGGTCTGGACCTTGTAACTCGCTCTCAATTCCCTACTGTGGTCTGGACCTTGTAACTCGCTCTCAAATCCCTACTGTGGTCTGGACCCTGTAACTCACTCTCAATTCTCTACGGTGGTCTGGACCTTGTAACTCGCTTTCAATTCTCTACTGTGGTCTGGACCCTGTAACTCGCTCTCAATTCTCTACTGTGGTCTGGACCCTGTAACACGCTCTCAAATATCTACTGTGGTCTGGACCCTGTAACTCGCTCTCAAATCCCTACTGTGGTCTGGACCCTGTAACTCACTCTCAATTCTCTACGGTGGTCTGGACCTTGTAACTCGCTTTCAATTCTCTACTGTGGTCTGGACCCTGTAACTCGCTCTCAATTCTCTACTGTGGTCTGGACCCTGTTACTCGCTCTCAAATCCCTACTGTGGTCTGGACCCTGTAACTCGCTCTCAAATCTCTACTGTGGTCTGGACCTTGTAACTCGCTTTCAATTCTCTACTGTGGTCTGGACCCTGTAACTCGCTCTCAATTCTCTACTGTGGTGTGGACCCTGTAACTCGCTCTCAAATCTCTACTGTGGTCTGGACCCTGTAACTCGCTCTCAATTCTCTACTGTGGTCTGGACCCTGTAACTCGCTCTCAATTCTCTACTGTGGTCTGGACCCTGTAACTCGCTCTCAAATCTCTACTGTGGTCTGGACCCTGTAACTCGCTCTCAATTCTCTACTGTGGTCTGGACCCTGTAACTCGCTCTCAAATCTCTACTGTGGTCTGGACCCTGTAACTCGCTCTCAATTCTCTACTGTGGTCTGGACCCTGTAACTCGCTCTCAATTCTCTACTGTGGTCTGGACCCTGTAACTCGCTCTCAAATCTCTACTGTGGTCTGGACCCTGTAACTCGCTCTCAATTCTCTACTGTGGTTTGGACCCTGTAACTCGCTCTCAATTCTCTACTGTGGTCTGGACCCTGTAACTCGCTCTCAAATCTCTACTGTGGTCTGGACCCTGTACTCGCTCTCAATTCTCTACTGTTGTCTGGACCCTGTAACTCGCTCTCAATTCTCTACTGTGGTCTGGACCCTGTAACTCGGTCTCAATTCTCTACTGTGGTCTGGACCCTGTAACTCGCTTTCAATTCTCTACTGTGGTCTGGACCCTGTAACTCGCTCTCAATTCTCTACTGTGGTCTGGACCCTGTAACTCGCTCTCAAATCTCTACTGTGGTCTGTACCCTGTAACTCGCTCTCAATTCTCTACTGTGGTCTGGACCCTGTAACTCGCTCTCAATTCTCTACTGTGGTCTGGACCCTGTAACTCGCTCTCAATTCTCTACTGTGGTCTGGACCCTTTAACTCGCTCTCAAATCTCTACTGTGGTCTGGACCCTGTAACTCGCTCTCAATCCTCTACTGTGGTCTGGACCCTGTAACTCACTCTCAATTCTCTACTGTGGTCTGGACCTTGTAACTCGCTCTCAATTCTCTACTGTGGTCTGGACCTTGTAACTCGCTCTCAATTCTCTACTGTGGTCTGGACCCTGTAACTCGCTCTCAATTCTCTACTGTGGTCTGGACCTTGTAACTAGCTCTCAATTCTCTACTGTGGTCTGGACCCTGTAACTCGCTCTCAATTCTCTACTGTGGTCTGGACCTTGTAACTCGCTCTCAATTCTCTACTGTGGTCTGGACCCTGTAACTCGCTCTCAATTCTCTACTGTGATCTGGACCTTGTAACTCGCTCTCAATTCTCTACTGTGGTCTGGACCCTGTAACTCGCTCTCAATTCTCTACTGTGGTCTGGACCTTGTAACTCGCTCTCAATTCTCTACTGTGGTCTGGACCCTGTAACTCGCTCTCAATTCTCTACTGTGGTATGGACCTTGTAACTCGCTCTCAATTCTCTACTGTGGTCTGGACCTTGTAACTCGCCCTCAATTATCTACTGTGGTCTGGACCCTGTAACTCGCTCTCAATTCTCTACTGTGGTCTGGACCCTGTAACTCGCTCTCAATTCTCTACTGTGGTCTGGACCCTGTAACTCGCTCTCAATTCTCTACTGTGGTCTGGACCCTGTAACTCGCTCTCAATTCTCTACTGTGGTCTGGACCCTGTAACTCGCTCTCAATTCTCTACTGTGGTCTGGACCCTGTAACTCGCTCTCAATTCTCTACTGTGGTCTGGACCCTGTAACTCGCTCTCAATTCTCTACTGTGGTCTGGACCCTGTAACTCGCTCTCAATTCTCTACTGTGGTCTGGACCCTGTAACTCGCTCTCAAATCCGGTGTTTCACTTTTACAAATCAGTGCAGCTACTGCTTATGCTTATGCTTATGCTTATGCTTATGCTTATGCTTATGCTTATGATTATGCTTATGATTATGCTTATGCTTATGCTTATGCAGAGAGTATTTGATGACGAGGGGCAAACTGCAGCTGTGATTCTGGATGGGAAATGAATATCATTCAAAACAACAAGTTCCACGTGACCACGGAAGGCAGTGGCTCACCAAAAGTCCAACATTAACTATCTGTGGTGCACAGTTATCTGTGGCACAGTTATCTGTGGCACAGTTATCTGTGGCACAGTTATCTGTGGCACAGTTATCTGTGGCACAGTTATCTGTGGCACAGTTATCTGTGGCACAGTTATCTGTGGCACAGTTAACTGTGGCACAGTTATCTGTGGCACAGTTAACTGTGGCACAGTTATCTGTGGCACAGTTATCTGTGGCACAGTTATCTGTGGCACAGTTATCTGTGGCACAGTTATCTGTGGCACAGTTATCTGTGGCACAGTTATCTGTGGCGATATATGCCCCTTAAATTGTTTGTTTGTAACCTGCTGCGCCACTGCACGATAGCATGGTAAACTAATGCGTGACTAAGCTTGCCCTCTGACCCTTTTGTGAGATCCTTGGTGCACCCATGTGAAAGGGCATTTTGGAAACACTTGTTCGTATTCTGTAGTTTACCATGTTTGTGGACTGAGCCGACTGTTTGCTGACGGCGGTCGACACAGTGCTTGTGGACTGAGCCGACTGTCTGCTGACGGCGGTCGACCCAGTGCTTCTGGGCTGAGCCGACTATCTTCTGACGGCGGTCGACCCAGTGCTTGTGGACTGAGCCGACTGTTTGCTGACGGTGGTCGACCCAGTGCTTGTGGACTGAGCCGACTGTCTGCTGACGGCGGTCTACCCAGTGCTTGTGGACTGAGCCGACTGTCTGCTGACCGCGGTCGACCCAGTGCTTGTGGACTGAGCCGACTGTTTGCTGACGGCGGTCGACCCAGTGCTTGTGGACTGAGCCGACTGTCTGCTGACGGCTGTCTGCTGACGGCGGTCGACCCAGTGCTTGTGGACTGAGCCGACTGTCTGCTGACGGCGGTCGACCCAGTGCTTGTGGACTGAGCCGACTGTCTGCTGACGGCGGTCGACCCAGTGCTTGTGGACTGAGCCGACTGTCTGCTGACGGCGGTCGACCCAGTGCTTGTGGACTGAGCCGACTGTCTGCTGACGGCGGTCGACCCAGTGCTTGTGGACTGAGCCGACTGTCTGCTGACGGCGGTCGACCCAGTGCTTGTGGACTGAGCCGACTGTCTGCTGACGGCGGTCGACCCAGTGCTTGTGGACTGAGCCGACTGTCTGCTGACGGCGGTCGACCCAGTGCTTGTGGACTGAGCCGACTGTCTGCTGACGGCGGTCGACCCAGTGCTTGTGGACTGAGCCGACTGTCTGCTGACGGCGGTCGACCCAGTGCTTGTGGACTGAGCCGACTGTCTGCTGACGGCGGTCGACCCAGTGCTTGTGGACTGAGCCGACTGTCTGCTGACGGCGGTCGACCCAGTGCTTGTGGACTGAGCCGACAGTCTGCTGACGGCGGTCGACCCAGTGCTTGTGGACTGAGCCGACTGTCTGCTGACGGCGGTCGACCCAGTGCTTGTGGACTGAGCCGACTGTCTGCTGACGGCGGTCGACCCAGTGCTTGTGGACTGAGCCGACTGTCTGCTGACGGCGGTCGACCCAGTGCTTGTGGACTGAGCCGACTGTCTGCTGACGGCGATCGACCCAGTGCTTGTGGACTGAGCCGACTGTCTGCTGACGGCGGTCGACCCAGTGCTTGTGGACTGAGCCGACTGTCTGCTGACGGCGGTCGACCCAGTGCTTGTGGACTGAGCCGACTGTCTGCTGACGGCCAAGTTTATCCTCTTGTCCCCCAGAAGCATTCCCCTTAAGCATGGTTGTTTGATTTAAATCATTTGATTTAAATCATTGATTTAAATCATGATTTAAATCAGTCCAAAAAAATAAAAGAAATCATTGATTTATGATTTTTTTGAATTTTTGACTTCCGGTTTTTTTAATCGCTGATTTATATGAATTGAACACAAATAATTGTTTACAAGCATCGAGATCAACAACAAAGTTTTGTATGTTTTTTAATATAAAACACAAAGTGCGCACACTTGTGTAGCTGTATTGTCACCAGATAGGCTGATAGTCAAATATTTTATGACATTGTGTATGTTTGAGCTATTCCCTTTCTGAATGCAGTGAAGCCACACAAACTTGTCTTCCAGAGGAATTATGTTTTCAACACAAAATCCCTGAATTAAATTCCACTTATAGCTTGTGCTAGTTGTTACCAATTCAGTATGTTGACTCAGTTGTTTAATACTGTACCAGTTTGTATTCTGGTTAGAGACCCTTAGAGTACACAGAGCCCTGGTTTCCTTGCTTTCCTTTCCAAGACAGATTATGCAACTACAGGGGGTTAGGCCTTGTTGACATTGTCTAATGTCTTTTTATAAGCAAAAATCATGTACCCTCTGTTAAGACAAGAACCCAAATCGATGTGAATAGAACATATTTGAAAGAGTTTACAAATTTAAACATCTATATAAATATATATACCAGATTTGAAAAAAATCAAATAAATAAAAAAAATCAAATAAATCCGATTTAATTTTTTTTTTTAATCCGATTGTTTTATTTTTTTAAATAAAAATCATGATTTTTTCAACCCTGCCGTTAAGTGCCTAATTGATGACGCCAGATCTCCTGCTTACTGCGAGCGTCTGGACTGACACGACAAGGCTGTTTGATGACTGTGAGTGGGACATCTCATGCCAGACACACGGCCAGGCTCTCTGGCCGTGTTATCGCTGGGTGCTGATGGGGCGGGAGGGGGAGGCGAAGAGGGAGGGGAAAGGAGGGACGAAGAGGGAAGAGCATAGGGAGGACGTGTAAACAATATGGAGGCAGTGAGGTTATGCGACTGGGACGCAGCGAGGGTGGTCGGGAGGAAGGGTTGGAGGAGTGAAGGACAGGGGCTGACATTGGGAACGAGGTAGAGCACGGAAGGCAACGTGGGAGGGCACGCGCGCGGAAAAGGCAAAAGCGAATGACAAACGAAAGTGAAAGTTCAGTCAAACGTGGTGCCTTTAATGCAATTTAATATAATAAGTATTGTAATATAATATAATATAATAAGTAATGTGATATAATAAGTAATGTAACGTAATGCAAATGAAACTATACAATTTCTTTCAGGCGACATCCATTGTTGAAGACTGGTGTGTTCCCGTTTATTGCTGGAGATGTAAATGGGCTATGAATCCACTTGGAAGGATATTCAAGCGAAATACTGCTTCACTGAATAATAGAGTCATCCGCATCTAGACTGTTTTGGCTACGTAACATATTTATCATCTGAATGAATGCGATATCTCGAGATCTCGGCGTCCCATTTTCATTACTGCAGCGTTATCGCTAGACGGCTTAGATGCGTTCGATCGCGGTGTACGCCATTGCACCACGGAGATAGATGTACGCCATTGCACGCCGGAGATAGATGTACGCCATTGCACCACGGAGATAGATATACGCCATTGCACCACGGAGATAGATGTACGCCATTGCACCACGGAGATAGATGTACGCCATTGCACCACGGAGATAGATGTACGCCATTGCACCACGGAGATAGATATACGCCATTGCACCACGGAGATAGATGTACGCCATTGCACCACGGAGATAGATGAACGCCATTGCACCACGGAGATAGATGTACGCCATTGCACCACATAGTTAGATGTACGCCATTGCACCACGGAGTTAGATGTACGCCATTGCACCACGGAGATAGGTGTACGCCATTGTACCACGGAGATAGATGTACGTCATTGCACCACGGAGTTAGATGTACGCCATTGCACCACGGAGTTAGATGTACGCCATTGCACCACGGAGTTAGATGTACGCCATTGCACCACGGAGTTAGATGTACGCCATTGCACCGCGGAGTTAGATGTACGCCATTGTACCGCGGAGTTAGATGTACGCCATTGCACCACGGAGTTAGATGTACGCCATTGTACCACGGAGTTAGATGTACGCCATTGCACCACGGAGTTAGATGTACGCCATTGCACCACGGAGTTAGATGTACGCCATTGCACCACGGAGATAGATGTACGCCATTGCACCACGTAGTTAGATGTACGTCATTGCACCACGGAGTTAGATGTACGCCATTGCACCACGGAGATAGATGTACGCCATTGTACTGCGGAGTTAGATGTACGCCATAGCACCACGGAGTTAGATGTACGCCATTGCACCACGGAGTTAGATGTACGCCATTGTACCGCGGAGTTAGATGTACGCCATAGCACCACGGAGTTAGATGTACGCCATTGCACCGCGGAGTTAGATGTAGGCCATTGCACCGCGGAGTTAGATGTACGCCATTGCACCGCGGAGTTAGATGTACGCCATAGCACCACGGAGTTAGATGTACGCCATTGCACCACGGAGTTAGATGTACGCCATTGCACCACGGAGTTAGATGTACGCCATTGCACCACGGAGTTAGATGTACGCCATTGTACCACGGAGTTAGATGTACGCCATTGCACCGCGGAGTTAGATGTACGCCATTGTACCGCGGAGTTAGATGTACGCCATTGCACCACGGAGTTAGATGTACGCCATTGTACCACGGAGTTAGATGTACGCCATTGCACCACAGAGTTAGATGTACGCCATTGCACCGCGGAGTTA
Organism: Lamellibrachia columna; assembly: GCA_963662155.1. Taxonomy (NCBI): domain Eukaryota; kingdom Metazoa; phylum Annelida; class Polychaeta; order Sabellida; family Siboglinidae; genus Lamellibrachia; species Lamellibrachia columna. The sequence goes on from OY759273.1 coordinate 715,637, forward strand.
GATGTACGCCATTGCACCGCAGAGTTAGATGTACGCCATTGCACCGCGGAGTTAGATGTACGCCATAGCACCGCGGAGTTAGATGTACGCCATTGCACCACGGAGTTAGATGTACGCCATTGCACCACGGAGTTAGATGTACGCCATTGTACCACGGAGTTAGATGTACGCCTTTGCACCACGGAGTTAGATGTACGCCATTGCACCACGGAGTTAGATGTACGGAATTGCATCACGGAGTTGCCACAAGATATGTTCATACAAGTAAGTTCTTTACATGATTACTCACCCAAAACAATTTGGAACTATTGTTCACACCAATTACGTCAAAAAGGAGTATTGACACATACATTTTATTATGGCTTTCCCTGACGTCATTCATCCAACGCTCGAGAACCTCGGGGTATATGACCTACACAGTACTTAGAAGAAATCGAACATTCATTCATCCAACGCTCGAGAACCTCGGGGTATATGACCTACACAGTACTTAGAAGAAATCGAACATTATGATAACGAGTATGTGAAAACGTAAATACAAGAATGCTCATCGCACGAAACAGTCCAACGTTATTAACGCTCAAAACGAGTCGCGCAGCGCAGTGTAACAAGTCGAAATAAGCTGATGGCACATGGCGGCTATGACATCGTACAGCGCTATTCATTTATATTTACGGTGCTGTGTGCAGTGTCATTTCGTGGCCTGTCCGTCTGAATTTTAGAGTCCGCAAACAAGACAATTACGATACACATACTATACGGCTACGTGATTCTAAAATACGTATTGCAAACACTTCCTCCCTGTGCGTACTCCCTCCTTCTCCCTACACCCTCCCTCCACTTACAGCCTCCCTGTACGTACTCCCTCCTTCTGCCTACACCCTCCCTCCACTTACAGCCTCCCTGTACGTACTCCCTCCTTCTCCCTACACCCTCCCTCCACTTACAGCCTCCCTGTACGTACTCCCTCCTTCTGCCTACACCCTCCCTCCACTTACAGCCTCCCTGTACGTACTCCCTCCTTCTCCCTACACCCTCCCTCCACTTACAGCCTCTCTCCACCTACAACCTCCCTCCACCTACATCTTCCCTTCACCTACATCCTCCATCTACCTATGCCCTCCATCTACCTACACTCTCCCTCCACCTACATCTTCCCTTCACCTACATCCTCCCTGCACCTACAACCTCCCTCCACCTATAACTTCCCTCCACCTACAACCTCCCTCCACCTACACCCTCCCTCTACCTTTGCCCTCCCTCCACCTACACCATCCCTCTACCTACAACCTCCCTCCACCTACATGATCCCTCCACCTACATCCTCCCTCCACCTACACCCTCCCTCCACCCACACCCTCTCTCCACCTACAACCTCCCTCCACCTACATCTTCCCTTCACCTTCATCCTCCCTCCACCTACACCCTCCATCTACCTATGCCCTCCATCTACCTACACTCTCCCTCCACCTACATCTTCCCTTCACCTACATCCTCCCTGCACCTACAACCTCCCTCCACCTATAACTTCCCTCCACCTACAACCTCCCTCCACCTACACCCTCCGTCTACCTATGCCCTCCCTCTACCTACACCCTCCCTCCACCTACACCCTCCCTCCACCTACAACCTCCCTCCACCTACACCTTCCTTCCACCTACACCCTCCCTCCAACTACACCCTCCCTCCACCTACAACCTCCCACCACCTACACCCTCCCTCCACCTACAACCTCCCTCCACCTACACCCTCCCTCCACCTACACCCTCCTTTCACCTACACCCTCCCTCCAACTACAACCTCCCTCCACCTACTCCCTCCCGCCACCTCACCTACACCCTCCTTCCACCTACATCCTCCCTCCACCTACAAACTTCCTCCACCTACACCCTCCCTCCACCTATACCCTCCCTCTACCTTTGTCCTCCCTCCATCTATACCCTCCATCCACCTCAACCCTCCCGCCCCTTTCACCCGATGTTACATAACCACCCTAATCTGACGTGTGTTCTCTGTGCGCCTAGCTTCCGTCTTTTTCCTTCCATGTGAAGCCGCGGGCTTTCCCTGCTGTCGGTGTCTTTCCCGTCAAAAAAAACATGCATCAGGGGAACGTTCGCATTAGAAGTCGTCTGCAGCGGCAACACGGCCTGCGGTGCCGGATTCTGTCAGGTGCCGACTGACACGGGCGGTGAGAAACCTCTCAGGGAGAAAGAGAAGACGGAATAGTGAGATAACGCCACCAGACGTCAGGACCTCGTTATGTTGAACTCGGGTCTTTCGTTGACTCTGTTATGGCGAAGAAGCTGACTGGATCTAATGCAGCGACGCTGCGGCCGTCCAATGTTTCCTTAGTTAAGGAACGTATCCCTGAGTCTCACAGAAACATCAGAAGGAGATTAGTTACTACATCGAAATAGTTTTCATTCTCTCCCCATTGCAGGGAAGTATATTGAGAAATATATTGTTTTATTTTGTGTCTTCATAGTCTTTATACTAAAATGCATTACGTATTAATAACTATTGATAAAGAGTAATTACGTATGACTAACTACTTTGACTAATTACATCACTATATTAATATAAAACATAAACTACAGAGCAAACATTCTGTGCAATTTATATTTCGCATTCTCTTAACATCTCTTCATCAGCCGATGTGTAGGCAGTTGTTTTCAGCCCGTAAAACTGTCCCACGGAAACCTGCTGTGGCTGAATTAGAATGCGGCCTTTATTCTGATAAATTGTCCCGTGTAAGTGTTAAATAAATGACCAGAGATTAACTGCATTTTGTGGGTGACGAAATCGATACAACTTACGCAAATGAAAGCGACTGTTTCGATGAGAAAGTGGACGCCGTAGCTCGGCGGTCGGAGCGCAGCCAATGGAGGAGAGCAGTGAGAGGAGAGCAGTGAGAGGAGAGCAGTGAGAGGAGAGCAGTGAGAGGAGAGCAGTGAGAGGAGAGCAATGAGAGGAGAGCAGTGAGAGGAGAGCAGTGAGAGGAGAGCAGTGAGAGGAGAGCAGTGAGAGGAGAGCAGTGAGAGGAGAGCAGTGAGAGGAGAGCAGTGAAAGGAGAGCAGTGAAAGGAGAGCAGTGAGAGAAGAGCAGTGAGAGGAGAGAGCAGTGAGAGGAGAGCAGTGAGAGGAGAGCAGTGACAGGAGAGCAGTGAGAGGAGAGCAGTGAGAGGAGAGCAGTGAGAGGAAAGCAGTGAGAGGAGAGAGCAGTGAGAGGAGAGTAGTGAGAGGAGAGCAGTGAGAGGAGAGCAATGAGAGGAGAGAGCAGTGACAGGAGAGAGCAGTGAGAGGAGAGCAGTGAGAGGAGATAGCAGTGGGAGGAGAGCAGTGAGAGGAGAGCAGTGACAGGAGAGCAGTGACATGAGAGAGCAGTGAGAGGAGAGCAATGAGAGGAGAGCAGTGACAGGAGAGAAGTGGGAGGAGAGCAATGAGAGGCGAGCAGTGAGAGGAGAGCAGTGAGAGGAGAGCAGTGACAGGAGAGCAGTGAAAGGAGAGCAGTGAGATGAGAGCAATGACAGGAGAGCAGTGAGAGGAGAGAGCAGTGAGAGGAAAGCAGTGACAGGAGAGCAGTGACAGGAGAGTAGTGAGAGGAGAGCAGTGGCAGGAGAGCAGTGAAAGGAGAGAGCAGTGACAGGAGAGAGCAGTGAGAGGAGAGCAGTGAGAGGAGAGCAGGGAGAGGAGAGCAGTGAGAGGAGAGCAGTGACAGGAGAGCAGTGACAGGAGAGAGCAGTGAGAGGAGAGCAATGAAAGGAGAGCAGTGACAGGAGAGCAGTGGGAGGAGAGCAATGAGAGGCGAGCAGTGAGAGGAGAGCAGTGAGAGGAGAGCAGTGACGGGAGAGCAGTGAAAGGAGAGCAGTGAGATGAGAGCAATGACAGGAGAGCAGTGAGAGGAGAGAGCAGTGACAGGAGAATAGTGAGAGGAGAGCAGTGACAGGAGAGCAGTGAGAGGAGAGAGCAGTGACAGGAGAGCAGTGAGAGGAGAGCAGTGACAGGAGAGCAGTGAGAGGAGAGCAGTGGCAGGAGAGCAGTGAGAGGAGAGCAGTGAGAGGAGAGCAGTGACAGGAGAGCAGTGAGAGGAGAGCAGTGACAGGAGAGATTCACTATCGCCACTAACACAGTAAGACAATGCCCAATAGCGGGAGGTGTATTGTCGTAGGTTCACTATCGCCACTAACACAGTACGACAATGCCCAAGAGTGGGAGGTGTATTGTCGTAGGTTCACTATCGCCACTAACACAGTAAGACAAAGCCCAATAGTGGGAGGTGTATTGTCGTAGGTTCACTATCGCCACTAACACAGTACGACAAAGCCCAATAGTGGGAGGTGTATTGTCGTAGATTCACTATCGCCACTAACACAGTACGACAAAGCCCAATAGTGGGAGGTGTATTGTCGTAGATTCACTATCGCCACTAGCATTGTAGGACAATGCCCAAGAGTGGGAGGTGTATTGTGTATGAAGAAAGAAAGAAAGAGAATGGAAGGATCCGAACTATGGTGCCAATAACCGAAGCGAAAAAGCTGCCGCGCAAAGATATTAAACAACGCACAAGAACACGACAGATCCCTCTCTTCAACTCGAATAGGGCCGTGTTCGACTTAACGACTAACACCGACCAATGGTCAGTCTAGTCACGACCAGCGTAAGTCGGACGCATTCTGTCTGACCTGGTTTGGTTAGAATTACATCACATTGCCCAACCAAATTTGCCAACGGCTACAGGCAGGGGACGCTCTGGTCGACCAGTGGCCAACAAGACACCCAACTTAGCAAGACGACCATTTGCCCGTATTATAATTCATTTTCTTCGTAACTATCGTTTTTGTTTCATAATATACAATTATTTTCTGTTTGTAGTGGTCTGTATCGGTGTTACTGGTATTACATTAGGGAACATTAGAAGTTGAATGCCGATGGTAATGTTGCATGTCACATTTGCTGCCTGTGAATCAACCAGCTTTGATTAATTCTCGTTCGGCTTAGATTAGTCGGATGGACCTGCTGGGGAGACTGGGGCTAGTTGTAGGGGAGACTGGGGCTAGTTGTAGGGGAGACTGGGGCTAGTTGTAGGGGAGACCGGGGCTAGTTGTAGGGGAGACCGGGGCTAGTTGTAGGGGAGACTGGGGCTAGTTGTAGGGGAGACTGGGGCTAGTTGTAGGGGAGACGGGGCTAGTTGTAGGGGAGACTGGGGCTAGTTGTAGGGGAGATTGGGGCTAGTTGTAGGGGAGATTGGGGCTAGTTGTAGGGGAGACTGGGGCTAGTTGTAGGGGAGACTGGGGCTAGTTGTAGGGGAGATTGGGGCTAGTTGTAGGGGAGATTGGGGCTAGTTGTAGGGGAGACTGGTGCTAGTTGTAGGGGAGACTGGGGCTAGTTGTAGGGGAGACTGGGGGTAGTTGTAGGGGAGATTGGGGCTAGTTGTAAGGGAGACTGGGGCTAGATGTAGGGGAGACTGGGGCTAGTTGTAGGAGAGACTGGGGCTAGATGTAGGGGAGACTGGGGCTAGTTGTAGGGGAGATTGGGGCTAGTTGTAGGGGAGACTGCGGTTAGTTGTAGGGGAGATTGGGGCAAGTTGTAAGGGAGACTGGGGCTAGTTGTAGGGGAGACTGGGGCTAGTTGTAGGGGAGACTGGGGCTATTTGAAGGGGAGACTGGGGCTAGTTGTAGGGGAGACTGGGGCTAGTTGTAAGAGAGACTGGGGCTAGTTGTAGGGGAGACTGGGGCTAGTTGTAGGAGAGACTGGGGCTAGTTGTAGGGGAGACTGGGGCTAGTTGTAGGGGAGACTGGGGCTAGTTGTAGGGGAGACCAGGTCTATTTGAAGGGGAGACTGGGGCTAGTTGTATGGGAGACCAGGGCTAGTTGTAAGGGAGACTGGGGCTAGTTTTAGGGGAGACCAGGGCTAGTTGTAGGGGAGACTGGGGCTAGTTGTAGGAGAGACTGGGGCTATTTGAAGGGGAGACTGGGGCTATTTGAAGGGGAGACTGGGGCTATTTGTAGGGGAGACTGGGGCTAGTTGTAGGAGAGACTGGGGCTAGTTGAAGGGGAGACTGGGGCTAGTTGTAGGGGAGACTGGGGCTAGTTGTAGGGGAGACTGGGGCTAGTTGTAGGGGAGACTGGGGCTAGTTGTATGGGAGACCAGGGCTATTTGAAGGGGAGACTGGGGCTAGTTGTAGGGGAGACTGGGGCTAGTTGTAGGGGAGACTGGGGCTAGTTGCAACATTTTTCAGTTAAAATTCACTTTTTGTAAAAAGTATGCTAGATGCATTATTTCTGTCGACGCATACATTAAATTTATTATTCGTGTTAATAAAATGTATCGTACAATTGATATTCGCGGCAAGCGCGGTCGACTGTAGTAACTAGCCCCGTAAGCGGGGCAAGTTGTTATGTCATACAGGGCAAGTTGTTATGTCATACAGGGCAAGTTGTTATGTCATACAGGGCATGTTGTTATGTCATACAGGGCATGTTGTTATGTCATACAGGGCAAGTTGTTATGTCATACAGGGCAAGTTGTTATGTCATACAGGGCAAGTTGTTATGTCATACAGGGCAAGTTGTTATGTCATACAGGGCATGTTGTTATGTCATACAGGGCAAGTTGTTATGTCATACAGGGCAAGTTGTTATGTCATACAGGGCAAGTTGTTATGTCATACAGGGCATGTTGTTATGTCATACAGGGCAAGTTGTTATGTCATACAGGGCATGTTGTTATGTCATACAGGGCATGTTGTTATGTCATACAGGGCAAGTTGTTATGTCATACAGGGCAAGTTGTTATGTCATACAGGGCATGTTGTTATGTCATACAGGGCATGTTGTTATGTCATACAGGACAAGTTGTTATGTCATACAGGGCATGTTGTTATGTCATACAGGGCAAGTTGTTATGTCATACAGGGCATGTTGTTATGTCATACAGGGCATGTTGTTATGTCATACAGGGCATGTTGTTATGTCATACAGGGCATGTTGTTATGTCATACAGGGCATGTTGTTATGTCATACAGGGCATGTTGTTATGTCATACAGGGCAAGTTGTTATGTCATACAGGGCAAGTTGTTATGTCATACAGGGCAAGTTGTTATGTCATACAGGGCATGTTGTTATGTCATACAGGGCAAGTTGTTATGTCATACAGGGCATGTTGTTATGTCATACAGGGCATGTTGTTATGTCATACAGGGCAAGTTGTTATGTCATACAGGGCAAGTTGTTATGTCATACAGGGCATGTTGTTATGTCATACAGGGCATGTTGTTATGTCATACAGGGCAAGTTGTTATGTCATACAGGGCATGTTGTTATGTCATACAGGGCAAGTTGTTATGTCATACAGGGCATGTTGTTATGTCATACAGGGCATGTTGTTATGTCATACAGGGCATGTTGTTATGTCATACAGGGCATGTTGTTATGTCATACAGGGCATGTTGTTATGTCATACAGGGCATGTTGTTATGTCATACAGGGCATGTTGTTATGTCATACAGGGCATGTTGTTATGTCATACAGGGCATGTTGTTATGTCATACAGGGCATGTTGTTACAACAAAGAACATGTGGATCGTAAAGCAAGTGTCACTGGTACATGTTACTGTTATTACATTAATTGGATTGTATACACTTATACATCTAATATATAATGTGCAGACAATGTAGGCGTTCACAGCTTCATATATTAAGCTCTTCATGTTTAGTTACTTCATGTAATGAATGATACACACGCGCACGTACAAAATAACAAGATTGAACAAGATTGTCATTCAAGGCAAAACACCTCGGTGGCAAGTGGACAAGGAAGCCATTGACTTATCTTCAGTCAACAATTTTTTATTTATGTGTAACCCGCCTTCTGAGATATGTGTTAATTTTGTTTCACGCTACTAGTATTTACAGTACTGGTTATAAACCAGTAGGCGAGGTTTCACAAGTAAAATAAAGCGTTCACACGTCGTGGTTAAATACATGTTGTTCCTTAAATCAGTGGCAGCACACAACTCACTGACTGAGCCATCGGTAGGAGCCGTTCACACGTCGTGGTTAAATACATGTTGTTCCTTAAATCAGTGGCAGCACACAACTCACTGACTGAGCCATCGGTAGGAGCCGTTCACACGTCGTGGTTAAATACATGTTGTTCCTTAAAGCAGTGGCAGCACACAACTCACTGACTAAGCCATCGGTAGGAGCCGTTCACACGTCGTGGTTAAATACATGTTGTTCCTTAAATCAGTGGCAGCACACAACTCACTGACTAAGCCATCGGTAGGAGCCGTTCACACGTCGTGGTTAAATACATGTTGTTCCTTAAATCAGTGGCAGCACACAACTCATTGACTAAGCCATCGGTAGGAGCCGTTCACACGTCGTGGTTAAATACATGTTGTTCCTTAAATCAGTGGCAGCACACAACTCACTGACTAAGCCATCGGTAGGAGCCGTTCACACGTCGTGGTTAAATACATGTTGTTCCTTAAATCAGTGGCAGCACACAACTCACTGACTGAGCCATCGGTAGGAGCCGTTCACACGTCGTGGTTAAATACATGTTGTTCCTTAAATCAGTGGCAGCACACAACTCGCTGACTGAGCCATCGGTAGGAGCCGCCCGAACGTTGTTACAGTTGTAACAACTCGCTGACTGAGCCATCGGTAGGAGCCGCCCGAACGTTGTTACAGTTGTAACAACTCACTGACTGAGCCATCGGTAGAAGCCGCCCGAACGTTGTTACAGTTGTAACAACTCGCTGACTGAGCCATCGGTAGAAGCCGCCCGAACGTTGTTACAGTTGTAACAACTCACTGACTGAGCCATCGGTAGGAGCCGCCCGAACGTTGTTACAGTTGTAACAACTTGCCCCAAACGCATTTTTTGCAGTTAAATGCACGTTGACGATAAGACATCCTGAATTTCAATTTAACTTCTACTTGGCATAACCCCTTATAATATATAGTAGACATGTTTTCATTTCATTCACGAAACATAAAAAGTGGCTGCGTGAGATGATATTATGAGAGCATACCAAAAAAGTGTTAAGTGGTTAAAAAGTAATTTTTCTTTACATCTCGTTTATGTTGTCTTCTAAACTCCCGATTGTTTGGACAATGTGTCTGCTTGTGCACTTCCAACCAACTACTATCGATGCTGACTCCAAAAGTGTGCTATGCTTTCGTAAAACGCCTCTGTAGCAACTGGCCCGTTATACAACTAACCCTGGTCTCCCCTACAACTGCGTCACACGTCAAACGTTGGTTTTGTTCACCAACCACTGGTGTTAGCCGGACCCGGTCCAAGTGCGGACATGGTTCCTTCCGAGGCGTCGTCCATGGTCTGCGAGCCCAGCGTCGACAAGACAGCACCTTGTGTGCGTTAAATGGTGTCAGTAAAAACGAGCACGTGTTATTGCTTCCGGACAAAAAGAGTAGATATTATTGCCTCCTGTCTTCAGAACGTCATTTACGGGATAGTTTAAGAACAGGTGACGGACGTCTACATCTTGTTGGCCGCTTTCTGTTCAGTATACGTTTCTTTCCAAGTTGCCAATATATTTAATGTGCGGATTTATTTGACAGGATATGACCAGGTCTGCAATATATTCCACACGCCAGCCTTCTTGGAGTCGGACGATGAGAGCAAAAAACGAACTGTATTTCTGGGTGAAGCCAAACAGTCCGCGCCGACTCGACTCGACAGACTGTGGCGTGATCTATCTCCCGCTGTGCAGATATGTATAACGAGCGAAGTATTCTGTAAACGGTTGGAGCTTTTGGTACGGCTGAGGAAAAACACTCGAGCAATTTCTGCTATTTCCAAAATGCTTGTTTGTATTAACAAAAGAAGGTAGTGCTACCTGCCAAACGCACCTGAATGCACCTGAATGCACCTGAATGCACCTGAATGCACCTGAATGCTAGTCGTTGCGTCCACGACGATTTGATCGAATTGTATTGACAGTTCGAGTTTGTGTCAGTATAGTGGCTATGCAGAGAAACGAGGCGTATTTGAAGAATTTTGACCTATATGATGTTTAAAAAACCACCAGAGATATTCAACCCATAAATTTTACAGATCCACGTCTGTGTCCGTTTTAATACAGCGGGAACAGTGAATGGTTCAATCGTTTTAATACAGAGAGAACAGTGAATGATTCAATCGCAGCCAATACATTTCATTCTACTTAACGGCTGATTCTGTTATCCGCGATTATGTTAAGCGGAGTCCAGTGTATTCGTCAATACGTTGCCCGATGTAGATCATTCTTGAAAGCATACGTCCCGTCACAATAACGTGGTATGTTATCAACGTTGAAGTAGCACATCCACCTCATGTAGCCCTGCACTACGCTCACACGTTCCCCGGCAGACATGACAGTTATAATGGCAGCGCACCCTACTGGCGTCAGTATGCTACAGTTCGTGGACTTTAACGAGTGGTTGAACGTTGATTGGCTGGCAGTGACTCAACGGTATACGACCATCTACTCTGCTTTGTGATTTTGCAGCTCATTCCTAACAAATGTGATTGACTGTTTTTCGGCATTTATATAATATGTAAAATAGTTCTATTGCGCTAAGATCCTCGGGAGATCCAAGCTCGGCAGCGCTAAGATCCTCGGGAGATCCAAGCTCGGCAGCGCACAAAAAAGGGGTTAACCAGTTCATATTGGAAAAGCATTTCCAGTTGTGAACAGTTGGATTGGAACGCTGGGGAGCTATGGAGGATAAACACGTTTAAACAGGTGGGTGTAGTTTTTGGCGAAATGTTGTTATACAGTTAGTTCCAGAGTCGGTGCAGCAACTGAAAAAGCTCTAGTTCCGATATTTGTGTTAATACGTGAACATATTTTATATTAGAATTAGATGATCGAAGCTGTCATGGCAGGAGTGAGCAGTGAATATGCTGGTTACTTGGATGAAAGTGCTTGAGAGGTAATTGTGCAGATCTTAGCAATAATGCGATGTCGGACATGGAGCCAATGACAGGGAGCCAATGACAGGGAGCCAATGACAGGGAGCCAATGACAGGGAGCCAATGCTTCAATGGTTTAAGAAGTGGTACTGAGTGAGAGAAAAGAGCAGTTGCAACAATTTGCGCGACAGCAAAAGACACCTACCGGCGAACACGACGAAGGTGACGAATATGATAAAAGCAGTAACGACAAGTTTGTGAAATATGCTGTCTAAAATTTTCTTTATTATCAAAGGTGACTCTTAAATTCCGTGCTGAGACGGCCGGTGTGAAATTCTGGCTCAGCATAGGACAAAACAATCAAGTTTACCACGCTGCTTTTGCGTACCAATAATAAGAAACTCTGTTGATTTGCATTTAACTTTGCTTTGCTGTCAGCCATCCAGTGGGATTTGTAATATATCATGGAAACAATCTCCATTAGTTATCATAACAGGCAATTTGTGTATAGGGTAGCCGAGGAAAGGTGTATCTGTGTCTGCATATAGCTGGTGGTCAAAGTTGTGAGTTTGAATAAATGAATTAAGTGGAGTTCTGCAGATAGTAAAAAGTAATGATCCAAGAACAGAACTTTGAGGAACACCACATGAAGTGGGTAGTGCCGCTGAAAAGCAATTAACTTCTTCACTCTTTGGTATCTGTCAGTTAAAGAAAAAGTTGAAAACCAGCAATGGGCTGTGTCAGATATGCCATTCCACATTTACAAGTGTTTAATGAGTATGTTATGGTCAACTGTAGCAGAAAAAGCCAGGAGAGAGTGTACATAGAGTCCACTTGAACACGGCTTAAAGAAGCCAGGAGAGAGTGTACATAGAGTCCACTTGAACACGGCTTAAAGAAGCCAGGAGAGAGTTTACGGAGAGTCCTCTTGAACACGGCTTAAAGAAGCCAGGAGAGAGTGTACGGAGAGTCCTCTTGAACACGGCTTAAAGAAGCCAGGAGAGAGTGTACATAGAGTCCACTTGAACACGGCTTAAAGAAGCCAGGAGAGAGTTTACGGAGAGTCCTCTTGAACACGGCTTAAAGAAGCCAGGAGAGAGTGTACGGAGAGTCCTCTTGAACACGACATAAAGAAGCCAGGAGAGAGTGTACGGAGAGTCCTCTTGAACACGACTTAAAGAAGCCAGGAGAGTGTGTACGGAGAGTCCTCTTGAACACGACTTAAAGAAGCCAGGAGAGAGTGTACGGAGAGTCCTCTTGAACACGACTTAAAGAAGCCAGGAGAGTGTGTACGGAGAGTCCTCTTGAACAGGACTTAAAGAAACCAGGAGAGTGTGTACGGAGAGTCCTCTTGAACACGACTTAAAGAAGCCAGGAGAGAGTGTACGGAGAGTCCTCTTGAACACGACTTAAAGAAGCCAGGAGAGTGTGTACGGAGAGTCCTCTTGAACAGGACTTAAAGAAACCAGGAGAGAGTGTACGGAGAGTCCTCTTACATAGGATTTAAAGAAGCCAGGAGAGAGTGTACGGAGAGTCCTCTTGAACAGGACTTAAAGAAGCCAGGAGAGAGTGTACGGAGAGTCCTCTTGAACACGGCTTAAAGAAACCAGGAGAGAGTGTACGGAGAGTCCTCTTGCACAGGATTTAAAGAAGCCAGGAGAGAGTGTACGGAGAGTCCTCTTGAACACGGCTTAAAGAAGCCAGGAGAGAGTGTACGGAGAGCCCTCTTGAACAGGACTTAAAGTATGCTCTGGGAAAGCAGACCGGATCAGACTGATGTTGTTCCTCACATGACTGGTAATGATTTTTCTGCGGAATATTCTTGCTCGTTTTAAATCGATTATTTTGTAATTCTGCACGTGGAATTATGAAATATGATAATTGTTTCAATAATTAATTAAACATATATAAACTCTACGCATGCTTCAAACTTAATCCCTGACATAGTTGCTTACTTGAGTAACACCCTTGTGTCGCTGCGAAGAATTAAGTCATGTTGCAGCAACTACACGAAAGATACCCATACACATAATTCCATTACATTTAAGTCAACTGATGCAGCGTGAAATAAACGATATTTCGACCGGCGACAAGTGGATTCCCTACACTCGCTCCAGGGTGCGACGCCCTACCATTGTGCTACAACACCCCTCACTCGCTCCAGGGTGCGACGCCCTACCATTGTGCTACAACACCCCTAACTCGTTCCATGGTGCGACGCCCTACCATTGTGCTACAACACCCCACACTCGCTCCAGGGTGCGACGCTCTACAATTGTGCTACAACACCCCACACTCGCTCCAGGGTACGACGCTCTACCATTGTGCTACAACACCCCACACTCGCTCCAGGGTGCGACGCTCTACAATTGTGCTACAACACCCCACACTCGCTTCATTGTGCTACAAAGCCCTACGTGCTACAAAGCCCTACGTGCTACAAAGCCCTACGTGCTACAAAGCCCTACGTGCTACAGTGCGTACATGTCACATTAAAGAACAAGCCGGCAGCCCATACAAAATAGGTTCTGACGACAACGACTGTTGTTGTCTTTACACGACTGACACTGCCCACGTAATGGTGTTGTTCTTGTAGGACTGACACTGCCCACGTAATGGTGTTGTTCTTGTAGGACTAATGCAGTCAACTTAACTGTGTTGTCTTTGTAAGTCTGACACGTCTCACTTAATATGTTTGTTCTTGCACGGCCGCTACAACCATCTTAATGGTGTCGTTCTTCCACGACTGACACGGTCAACGTAATTGTGTTTTCTTGGACGAATGCCAAAGTCAGTTTAGTGGTGTTGTTCTTGCACAACTGACACCGCAAACTTAGTGTTGTTGTTTTTCTTTGCACGACTGACACAATCAATTTAATGGCTTTGTCTTTGCAAGACTGACGCAGGCAAGTTAATAGTGTTGTTCTTGCACGACCACCACAGCCATCTTAATGGTGTTGTTCTTGTCCGACTGGCACAGCCAACTTAATGGTGTTGTTCTTGTCCGACTGGCACAGCCAACTTAATGGTGTTGTTCTTGCACGACTGACAATACCAACTTAATGGTGTTGTTCTTGTCCGACTGACACAGCCAACTTAATGGTGTTGTTCTTGCACGACTGACAATACCAACTTAATGGTGTTGTTCTTGTCCGACTGACACAGCAAATTTAATGGTGTTGTTCTTGCACGACTGACAATACCAACTTAATGGTGTTGTTCTTGCACGACTGACACAGCCAACTTAATGGTGTTGTTCTTGTCCGACTGACACAGCCAACTTAATGGTGTTGTTCTTGCACGACTGACAATACCAACTTAATGGTGTTGTTCTTGCACGACTGACAGTACCAACTTAATGGTGTTGTTCTTGTCCGACTGACACAGCCAACTTAATGGTGTTGTTCTTGCACGACTGACAATACCAACTTAATGGTGTTGCTCTTGTCCGACTGACACAGACAACTTAATGGTGTTGTTCTTGTACGACTGACAATACCAACTTAATGGTGTTGTTCTTGTCCGACTGACACAGACAACTTAATGGTGTTGTTCTTGCACGATTGACAATACCAACTTAATGGTGTTGTTCTTGTCCGACTGACACAGACAACTTAATGGTGTTGTTCTTGCACGACTGACAATACCAACTTAATGGTGTTGTTCTTGTCCGACTGACACAGACAACTTAATGGTGTTGTTCTTGCACGACTGACAATACCAACTTAATGGTGTTGCTCTTGTCCGACTGACAATACCAACTTAATGGTGCTGTTCTTGCACGACTGACAATACCAACTTAATGGTGTTGTTCTTGCACGACTGACACAGCCAACTTAATGGTGTTGTTCTTGCACGACTGACACAGCCAACTTAATGGTGCTGTTCTTGTCCGACTGACACAGCCAACTTAATGGTGTTGTACTTGTCCGACTGACAATACCAACTTAATGGTGCTGTTCTTGTCCGACTGACAATAACAACTTAATGGTGTTGTTCTTGTCCGACTGACACAGCAAACTTAATGGTATTGTTCTTGTCCGACTGACACAGCCAATTTAATGGTGTTGTTCTTGTCCGACTGACACAGCCAACTTAATGGTGTTGTTCTAGCACGACTGTATCAGTGAACACAAATTCAATGTAACGTTCGACGAGGGACGCGAATGCTGCACTTCTAGTGTTGTACGACTCCCCCGACGACCCGCGCAGTGAGTTGTGGGCTCTGGACGCCAGTGTTCGCCCTCTATGCCAAGTGCTTATCGTCCTTTTTAGCCACGAACGATCGGTTTGCCGGAAGGTGAACGCGCCACTGAACAGCTTCCGACAGGCCACAGTTTGTTGTACTATTTTTTAAAAACAACTTGTTATATAATTCCAAATACGCCAAAAGTAAATTGATTTCTAATAGAGGCTACTTAAAAAGACGCACAGCGCCTCCAGTGGATACTTTATGAATTATGTATCGACAAAGTGTTTGCAGAACGACCGCTATTCAAGCCAACGCATGCCCGATACAAGAACACACATACTAATGAATTGTTGTGCCACTAAGAATGCATCGAACCAACGATAACGCTGCTACTTAACACAAATCACACCGATAGCATCAGAAGGCAAATCTCGGTCGATCTGACGTTTAAATAATCTCGGTCGATCTGACGTTTGAATAATGCGACCGAGCACGCGTTTGCACTTACACACGATTATTTAGGAGCGAGACAATCGCTGGCTGTCTTAGGTGTGGCTATATATGTACTACGCTATATATGTACTACGCATGGCTATATATGTACTACGACACGTGGTCTTCACCGACGAACAGTATGCTGTCCAACGTACGAACAGTGTGTTGTTCAACGTACGAACAGTGTGTTGTTCAACGTACGAACAGAGTGCTGTATAATGTTCGAACAGTGCGCTGTATAACGTATGAATAGTGTGCTGTACAACGTACGAACAGTGTGCTGTAAAACGTACGAACAGTGTGTTGTATAGCGTACGAACAGTGTGCTGTACAACGTACGAACAGTGTGCTGTATAACGTACGAACAGTGTGCTGTATAACGTACGAACAGTGTGCTGTACAACGTACGAACAGTGTACTGTACAACGTACGAACAGTGTGCTGTACAACGTACGAACAGTGTGCTGTACAACGTACGAACAGTGTGCTGTACAACGTACGAACAGTGTGCTGTACAACGTACGAACAATGTGCTGTATAACGTACGAACAGTGTGCTGTACAACGTACGAATACTGTACTGTACAACGTACGAACAGTGTGCTGTATAACGTACGAACAGTGTGCTGTACAACGTACGAACAGTGTGCTGTACAACGTACGAACAGTGTGCTGTACAACGTACGAACAGTGTGCTGTATAACGTACGAACAGTGTGCTGTACAACGTACGAACAGCGTACTGTACAACGTACGAACAGTGTGCTGTACAACGTACGAACAGTGTACTGTACAACGACGAAAACTCATTGGCATAGCTTCTAAATCATCACTGGTAACATAAACCACATTAATTTTACGACAATCTTGCCAATAACAATCACATTGTATTAAGACGTATTTGTCGTCTGGCGATTAAAATGCGCTATTTCGGGTAACCTCTATTAGCTATTATCAATAAAACATCGTCATAAACTTAATTAACTGTCATCAAAGTTCATCACAATAAATGGAAATTCTGCAACAGTGAAACAGATCACTCGTAAGCCATAAATATTCATATAATTTCGCCACCAAAATGGCCATTCATTTTGAAACAACTTATTAAGTAGTGAACATCGATTCCCAAATATAATTATTCATTCTGTGATTATATTAGGTAATGTGTTAATTAGATCATGTGATTTTAATTCACGTATGCATTCTTAACTTTTGACTATCAGGACCTTTTCAGACCTTTTTGAGAAATCTGGCTTTGTAATCTTTAACTCGTTCCAATGTTCCATTTTCAGGTACGTCCTGGACTGCGACACTGTCTTTGGTTTGAGACGTTCGTCGGGCGAGAGAGAGCGCGACGCATCTTAACACAAGTTGGATCACAGTCGATTAGCTGACGCAGACAACTTTCAGCGCTATTAGCGCGAGTTCATAGACGGCCACTAGTCGGTAGACATCTGGCGCGGTGTCATTACAACTGGCGTTTTTCGTCTGTGTTACTCATTTCCTCAGATCAAACGGTGAGACGATGATCTCGCTGTAGTCTTCACAGCCAGTTCTGCCCACTTAGAAACAGAAGCAATGTTGCTGTTTCTCTGACATGTGTCAGCGCCTTCCGCTTATTCTCAGCAGTGTTCAGCGACGCTGTCGGCTGGTGTAAACACGCGTCAATTTGTTGCTTCGTTTACGTCGACATCACAGACCGACACAGACCGGCACAGACATGTGTAGACATATGCAACATTGCTGCTTTTTAATCATAGTTCGTACTGAAGACAGAAAAGTATCAACAATGTTCAACCAACCTAAACTCACAAACTCCTGTGTGTTTGAGACGTGTAAACGCGTTCGGTTCTGCCTGGCAACAATTGGTCGTACAGGACGGTTGACTAAGCTAGTTTCGCCCATACGTCTGTGTGTTTGATATGTGTAAACGTGTTCGGTTCTGTCTGGCAACAATTGGTCGTACAAGACGGTTGACTAAGCTAGTTTCGCCCATACGTCTGTGTGTTTGATATGTGTAAACGTGTTCGGTTCTGCCTGGCAACAATTGGTCGTACAGGACGGTTGACTAAGCTAGTTTCGCCCATACGTCTGTGTGTTTGATATGTGTAAAAGTGTTCGGTTCTGTCTGGCACCAATTGGTCGTACAAGACGGTTGACTAAGCTAGTTTCGCCCATACGTCTGTGTGTTTGATATGTGTAAACGCGTTCGGTTCTGCCTGGCAACAATTGGTCGTACAGGACGGTTGACTAAGCTAGTTTCGCCCATACGTCTGTGTGTTTGATATGTGTAAACGTGTTCGGTTCTGTCTGGCAACAATTGGTCGTACAAGACGGTTGATTAAGCTAGTTTCGCCCATACGTCTGTGTGTTTGATATGTGTAAACGTGTTCGGTTCTGCCTGGCAACAATTGGTCATACAGGACGGTTGACTAAGCTAGTTTCGCCCATACGTCTGTGTGTTTGATATGTGTAAAAGTGTTCGGTTCTGCCTGGCAACAATTGGTCGTACAAGATGGTTGACTAAGCTAGTTTCGCCCATACGTCTGTGTGTTTGATATGTGTAAACGCGTTCGGTTCTGCCTGGCAACAATTGGTCGTACAGGACGGTTGACTAAGCTAGTTTCGCCCATACGTCTGTGTGTTTGATATGTGTAAACGTGTTCGGTTCTGTCTGGCAACAATTGGTCATACAGGACGGTTGACTAAGCTAGTTTCGCCCATACGTCTGTGTGTTTGGGATGTGTAAACGTGTTCGGTTCTGTCTGGCAACAATTGGTCATACAGGACGGTTGACTAAGCTAGTTTCGCCCATACGTATGTGTGTTTGGGATGTGTAAACGCGTTCGGTTCTGTCTGGCAGTGGACGATTTACGTGTCATAGTTTCTAACAAAGCATTGTACGTTTCTACTGCGCGTCAGCAGCAACTATATTGGATCCAGTGACTAATTTGTTTACGCATTGCTTCACCTAATGTTTACACATTGCTTCACCTAATGGCCCAGAGAGTGACATAGTCATGTCGTACAATTAGTACAATTTTCACCAGTCGTTCAATTCCCGTGTCCACACAACCCATCAATAGCCTTTTCTTTCATCTGCCCAATCAAGTATCTTCTGTTTCCACAATACACAGTCCCCTACAGCCTTAGAAGTTCTACTTCAGCACAATGTCTGACATGGCGCCAAGCTAGACCGTCTCAACGCATTTTTTCTTTGGCAATTTCTAGGCCACGATATCTGTGATCAAATTGATCACTTTCCAGGGCCGTAGCCATAGCTAGCAATACGGAATACAAAGGCATTAGACTCTCTGTGCCACACAATGATGAACCGTGGTTAACCGCGCATGACGACGCACGTTATAAGAAACACATCTAATATCAATACATGACGACACACGTTATAAGAAACACAAATAATGTCAATACATGAAGACACACGTTATAAGAAACACATCTAATGTCAATACATGAAGACACACGTTATAAGAAACACATCTAATGTCAATACATGACGACACACGTTATAAGAAACACAAATAATGTCAATACATGAAGACACACGTTATAAGAAACACATCTAATATCAATACATGACGACACACGTTATAAGAAACACAAATAATGTCAATACATGAAAACACACGTTATAAGAAACACATCTAATATCAATACATGACGACACACGTTATAAGAAACACAAATAATGTCAATACATGAAGACACACGTTATAAGAAACACATCTAATGTCAATACATTTCTGTCATCATTAAGAACATAATAACAATTGGTTCTGTAGCATTCCATGTTAATACTACGAGGTGGAATAGCATTGAGTTCAGTAGCTATCCATGTTAATACTACGAGGTGGAATAGCATTGAGTTCAGTAGCTATCCATGTTAATACTACGAGGTGGAATAGCATTGAGTTCAGTAGCTATCCAAGTTAATACTACGAGGTGGAATAGCGTTGAGTTCAGTAGCTATCCGTGTTAATACTACGAGGTGGAATAGCATTGAGTTCAGTAGCTATCCATGTTAATACTACGAGGTGGAATAGCATTGAGTTCAGTAGCAATCAATGTTTACAGCACGACACGGAGCAACTGTTCATCGACCAGACCTGATTGTTCACGAAACCAGTCGCTTTGGCAACGGCCGGTGGCGTGTCGACAGTCTATCGTTAGACAATTTCTCAACAATGTTATTATTAAAGTTAAATCAAAATCATGCTTATTTTCATTAAATTTAATCAGTCTTAACGTAGAAGGTTCTAAGTATATAAGAGTAAGTAAGAATAAGAATTATCTTTACGTATGTTTAAACTTTACAGTATTTTACATTTATTTTCCAACGAAACTGGCAATCGGTGCCAATTTATGAAGCTAACGTTCAGCTATTAAAACTGTGTCAAACGAACGTAGTCAGTAAATATAATATTTATTATATCATCTGGCCAAACGTTCCGGGAACAATTTCGTTGTCATCGGTCATGTGAACACATGCCCAATGAACACATGCCCAACGGACACATGCCCAGTGAACAAAAGTCCCTTTTGCAAATGTCTTGTACGACCCCGTACGTGTACTGTCCGACTGTTCACGCTGGAAAAAGAGTTACCCGGGTGGAAAGTAATCGAGCTACATCACCCCCTTCTGCAGTTAATTAGGCCTCAATCATAACTCAACCCGACAAAAAAATCAATGATCATAATGAATAGTAATAAAAACAATGTTACCAAAATCCGATGAGACAACGGCCTCGCCAGAGTACCGCTGGTGTGACCTTCACCTTCGCGTCACGCGTGGTTCGTACGTTGATTAATAGTTTATCGATAAGACAACTGCAATGTGTGGCTCTCGCCTCTGATATGTTGTTGACAACCTTGTTCTTGTGGCTCTCGCCTCTGATATGTTGTTGACAACCTTGTTCTTGTGGCTCTCGCCTCTGATATGTTGTTGACAACCTTGTTCTTGTGGCTCTCGCCTCTGATATGTTGTTGACAACCTTGTTCTTGTGGCTCTCGCCTCTGATATGTTGTTGACAACCTTGTTCTTGTGGCTCTCGCCTCTGATATGTTGTTGACAACCTTGTTCTTGTGGCTCTCGCCTCTGATATGTTGTTGACAACCTTGTTCTTGTGGCTCTCGCCTCTGATATGTTGTTGACAACCTTGTTCTTGTGGCTCTCGCCTCTGATATGTTGTTGACAACCTTGTTCTTATGGCTCTCGCCTCTGATATGTTGTTGACAACCTTGTTCTTGTGAATGTTTCTGACAACAGTGAGCATTGCCGAAATAAAATTGCATTATAACTTATACAAAACCTGGTGTACGATTTTAATGTAGATGAGCATTATTCATTTTGCTTACATATTTTATGTACCAGATCGTTGAATATTTGACTAGTTATGTCCATATGTAAATGCAAACGTGACTATAGTCATGCTTACGGCGTTGTTAATCGAACGGCGTTGTTGGACAAAACGGCGTTGTCAAACGCAAGAAGGACATCGATACAAACTAATCATTATTTATGAATTTTTTAGACAATTTAGCCCGCTGTTAGATGCACGTGTTTGCTGATTGGTAATGTCACTGGTTGGATGTTCTCACTGGAGGCGTCCAACTTCTATAGACGATTATCTCGACACAGTTGGCGTCACGGTTACTATCGTCATAAATGCGCCTCTAAAAGCGGCCGTCGTTAATTCAAATTGTTCAGTTTCTGTAGCGGTTGCACTGTGATTGCGTGAGTCAGTTGCATGAACGTAGCTAACACAAATTTAGCAGCGCGCATGCAAATCTAAGCGCCGTAGCGCATTACGATAAATGGAATTCGGCAGTAATTCAGTGAAATTACCAGCATTAACGCTTGCGTAGGCGGCGCGGCCGGACGGCTAATTGTTCGCCTTTCGTTATGACGTTGCCGCTAACAGCCCGATCCCCAACGCCTCCCGGGGGACGGGCCCGATCAATGCTGGGCAGCCTATATCAAGCAGACGTCCCAGTACAGCGCCGAGACGGGACAGATCGTCCTAAGTGCCGTAATGACCGCTGTAACGTAGCTGACCGGTCTGCTCGGTCGTACTGGCCTGTGGCTTTCAGTAAAACTAATATTGCTGACCTGAGGTAGAGAAAATGACCCTCTCCTTTAGCCAGTTGACGCCTGTGTGCGTGTGTGTGTGTGTGTGTGTGTGTGTGTGCGTGCGTGCGTGCGTGCGTGCGTGCGTGCGTGCGTGCGTGCGTGCGTGCGTGCGTGCGTGCGTGCGTGCGTGCCCAATCTTATTTTAACTGCTGTAGTAAAAAAAATTAGTACAGCTTCAAATGGTAATAAAATGATTGGGTTGATTCAGATAAATATAGCATATATAAGGACAAACAGCTAATTATACCTGTATAGATTCTAGGATGTTAAGAGGGGATCAAATTGAGGTTTTTCAAGATGTTGAATGTTTATGAAAATAATGATACAATTATTGTTTTCTCACTTAAGAAATGTAGAAAAACTAGAGGACACGAAGCAATGTTAGTGATGGCACAGCGTAGATTATATACTCATTCTCACACAGAAAAATACTCATTCTCACAAACAAAGGCCTCATTCTCACAAAGAAAAGACTCATTCTCACAAAGGACAATACGAAAAAGGTAATTGTGTAAATGCTAGCAGCGAAAATATGTTTAAATCAAAGTTGATAAAACTGAGAAGGGCGGCTTACACACAGATGCATAATCGTTGGACTGGCAATAGCTTCCTTGTCCACTTGTCATCTAGGGATCTTCCTTGTCCACTTGTCATCTGGGGATCTTCCTTGTCCACTTGTCATCTAGGGATCTTCCTTGTCCACTTGTCATCTAGGGATCTTCCTTGTCCACTTGTCATCTGGGGATCTTCCTTGTCCACATGTCATCTGGGGATCTTCCTTGTCCACTTGTTATCTGGGTTTTTGCTTTGGATGGCAATCTTGTTAAATTGTTTTCATTATTGTTTTCTTAATGTTATTGTTATGTTTATTGTTTTCTTAATGTTATTGTTATGTTTATTGTTTTCTTATTTTTATTGTTATGTTTATTGTTTTATTAATGTTATTGTTATGTTTATTGTTTTATTAATGTTATTGTTATGATTATTGTTTCCTTATTTTTATTGTTATGTTTATTGTTTTATTAATGTTATTGTTATGATTATTGTTTTCTTATTTTTATTGTTATGTTTATTGTTTTATTAATGTTATTGTTATGATTATTGTTTTATTAATGTTATTGTTATGTTTATTGTTTTCTTATTTTTATTTTTATGTTTATTGTTTTCTTATTTTTATTTTTATGTTTATTGTTTTATTAATGTTATTGTTATGATTATTGTTTTATTAATGTTATTGTTATGATTATTGTTTTCTTATTTTTATTGTTATGTTTATTGTTTTATTAATGTTATTGTTATGATTATTGTTTTATTAATGTTATTGTTATGTTTATTGTTTTCTTATTTATATTTTTATGTTTATTGTTTTATTAATGTTATTGTTATGATTATTGTTTTATTAATGTTATTGTTATGATTATTGTTTTCTTATTTTTATTGTTATGTTTATTGTTTTATTAATGTTATTGTTATGATTATTGTTTTATTAATGTTATTGTTATGTTTATTGTTTTCTTATTTTTATTGTTATGTTTATTGTTTTATTAATGTTATTGTTATGATTATTGTTTTATTAATGTTATTGTTATGTTTATTGTTTTCTTATTTTTATTGTTATGTTTATTGTTTTATTAATGTTATTGCTATGATTATTGTTTTATTAATGTTATTGTTATGATTATTGTTTTCTTATTTTTATTGTTATGTTTATTGTTTTATTAATGTTATTGTTATGATTATTGTTTTATTAATGTTATTGTTATGATTATTGTTTTCTTATTTTTATTGTTATGTTTATTGTTTTATTAATGTTATTGTTATGATTATTGTTTTATTAATGTTATTGTTATGATTATTGTTTTCTTATTTTTATTGTTATGTTTATTGTTTTCTTATTTTTATTGTTATGTTTATTGTTTTATTAATGTTATTGTTATGATTATTGTTTTATTAATGTTATTGTTATGTTTATTGTTTTCTTATTTTTATTGTTATGTTTATTGTTTTATTAATGTTATTGTTATGATTATTGTTTTATTAATGTTATTGTTATGATTATTGTTTTCTTATTTTTATTGCTATGTTTATTGTTTTATTAATGTTATTGTTATGATTATTGTTTTATTAATGTTATTGTTATGTTTATTGTTTTATTAATGTCGTAGCTATTTTTTTATTGTCATTATTGTTTTATTAATGTTACTGATATGCTTATTGTTTTTAAATTGTCATTATTGTTTTATTAATGTTATTGGTATGTTTATTGTTTTAAAATTGTCATTATTGTTTTATTAATATTATTGGTATGTTTATTGTTTTAAAATTGTCATTATTGTTTTATTAATATTATTGGTATGTTTATTGTTTTAAAATTGTCATTATTGTTTTATTAATGTTATTGGTATGTTTATTGTTTTAAAATTGTCATTATTGTTTTATTAATATTATTGGTATGTTTATTGTTTTAAAATTGTCATTATTCATAGTATTATTATTTGTTCTCTCGTTTGTGTTACTCTTGACGTTATTATTATAATTATTGTTGCTGTTATTATTATAATTATTGTTGCTGTTATTATTATAATTATTGTTGCTGTTATTATTATAATTATTGTTAACAAACTGATCCAAATATCACAGAACGGACAGACGCTCTCGCTGTGTCTGTCCCTCGGTAAGCATTATTTGTCCGTAACGGACGCCTGTGGAGGTTACGGCCGTCACCGCCAGGCGGACATGGTTTACGAGAGACTGGGGAGAGACATTACAGGGCCGAGACACGTGACCAGCGGTGCGACCGGACGCATGTATTCAGGTCGAGGCCCAGTCAACAACAAGCTGTCTTACACCACGTGTCGTACACCAAGCTGTCTTACACCACGTGTACAGCCAATCAACAACAAGCTGTCGTACACCACGTGTACAGCCAATCAACAACAAGCTGTCTTACACCACGTGTACAGCCAATCAACAACAAGCTGTCGTACACCACGTGTACAGCCAATCAACAACAAGCTGTCGTACACCACGTGTACAGCCAATCAACAACAAGCTGTCGTACACCACGTGTACAGCCAATCAACAACAAGCTGTCGTACACCACGTGTACAGCCAATCAACAACAAGCTGTCTTACACCACGTGTACAGCCAATCAACAACAAGCTGTCGTACACCATTTGTACAGCCAATCAACAACAAGCTGTCGTACACCACGTGTACAGCCAATCAACAACAAGCTGTCGTACACCACGTGTACAGCCAATCAACAACAAGCTGTCTTACACCACGTCTACAGCCAATATTCATGAATATGGCTCGCGTCTCCTCCGCCTTCGCGTAACGGAATCTAAAAAAACAACAGATTCGCAGAACGCTTGATTAGGAAAAACGGATGTGGGAATATAGATAAGCCAGCAGCATCCCCAGATCATCATAAAATACAAAACGGCAACTTGTGTTCAGCTTACAATCAGACCGTGGTGCTCTTCTACTTGATCCGAGACTGATTTGTTTTTTTAATTGCACCAATGTGTCAATGTCAGTACAAGTGTCAATGTCAGTACAAGTGTCAATGTCAGTACAAATGTCAATGTCAGTACAAGTGTCAATGTCAGTACACATGTCAATGTTAGTACAAATGTCAATGTCAGTACAAGTGTCAATGTCAGTACACATGTCAATGTTAGTACAAATGTCAATGTCAGTACAAATATCAATGTCAGTACAAATGTCAATGTCAGCAAGAATGTCAATGTCAGTACAAATG
Source organism: Lamellibrachia columna (assembly GCA_963662155.1). Classification (NCBI taxonomy): domain Eukaryota; kingdom Metazoa; phylum Annelida; class Polychaeta; order Sabellida; family Siboglinidae; genus Lamellibrachia; species Lamellibrachia columna. The sequence continues at coordinate 741,166 of OY759273.1, forward strand.
ACAATGTCAGTAAGAATGTCAATGTCAGTACAAATGTCAATGTCAGTACAAATGTCAATGTCAGTACAAATGTCAATGTCAGTACAAATTTCAATGTCAGTACAAATATCAATGTCAGTACAAATGTCAATGTCAACAAGAATGTCAATGTCAGTACAAATGGCAATGTCAGTAAGAATGTCAATGTCAGCAAGAATGTCAATGTCAGTACAAATGTCAAAGTCAGTACAAATGTCAATGTCAGTACAAATATCAATGTCAGTACAAATGTCAATGTCAGCAAGAATGTCAATGTCAGTACAAATGTCAATGTCAGTACAAATGTCAATGTCAGTACAAATGTCAATGTCAGCAAGAATGTCAGTGTCAGTACAAATGTCAATGTCAGTACAAATGTCAGTGTCAGTACAAATGTCAATGTCAGTACAAATATCAATGTCAGTACAAATGTCAATGTCAGCAAGAATGTCAATGTCAGTACAAATGTCAATGTCAGTACAAATGTCAATGTCAGTACAAATGTCAATGTCAGCAAGAATGTCAATGTCAGTACAAATGTCAGTGTCAGTACAAATGCTACCACAACTTTAGTTTTCACCGTCGCTGTAACTGTGTTGGTTCACTTGTGTTCACATAACTATTTCACTTAATGTGTGACATCGTTAACGGTGTTGTGTGCATAATCCGCGTTGCAGCGTGTGTGCGTGCGTGCATGCGGGCGTACGTGCGCGCGGACAAAACGCTAAAGACAGAGAGCGAGTGGTACAAACGACGCAAGTTGTCACTATAAAGCCTGCAATACACCTACCGACTTTTAGTCGTGAACAGTTTGCCGGCTGCCAAATAGTCGACCATCGGCCGACCGACACACACCGAGGCAGTCACCTACCAAGGCCACTGGGTGACTCACACAGTAGACACACACCGAGGCAGTCACCCACCGAGGCCACTGGGTGACTCACACAGTAGACACACACCGAGGCAGCCACCCACCGAGGCCACTGGGTGACTCACACAGTAGACACACACCGAGGCAGTCACCCACCGAGGCCACTGGGTGACTCGTACAGTAGACACACACCGAGGCAGTCACCCACCGAGGCCACTGGGCGACTCACACAGTAGACACACACCGAGGCAGTCACCCACCGAGACCACTGGGTGACTCACACAGTAGACACACAGCGAGGCAGTCACCCACCAAGGCCACTGGGTGACTCACACAGTAGACACACACCGAGGCAGTCACCCACCGAGGCCACTGGGTGACTCACACAGTAGACACACACCGAGGCAGTCACCCACCAAGGCCACTGGGTGACTCACACAGTAGACACACACCGAGGCAGTCACCCACCGAGGCCACTGGGTGACTCGACTCACACAGTAGACACACACCGAGGCAGCCACCCACCGAGGCCACTGGGTGACTCACACAGTAGACACACACCGAGGCAGTCACCCACCGAGACCACTGGGTGACTCACACAGTAGACACACACCGAGGCAGCCACCCACCGAGGCCACTGGGTGACTCACACAGTAGACACACACCGAGGCAGTCACCCACCAAGGCCACTGGGTGACTCACACAGTAGACACACAGCGAGGCAGTCACCCACCGAGGCCACTGGGTGACTCACACAGTAGACACACACCGAGGCAGCCACCCACCGAGGCCACTGGGTGACTCACACAGTAGACACACACCGAGGCAGTCACCCACCAAGGCCACTGGGTGACTCACACAGTAGACACATTCCGAGGCAGTCACCCACCGAGGCCACTGGGCGACTCACACAGTAGACACACACCGAGGCAGCCACCCACCGAGGCCACTGGGTGACTCGTACAGTAGACACACAGCGAGGCAGTCACCCACCAAGGCCACTGGGTGACTCACACAGTAGACACACACCGAGGCAGTCACCCACCGAGGCCACTGGGTGACTCACACAGTAGACACTCACCAAGGCAGTCACCCACCGAGGCCACTGGGTGACTCGTACAGTAGACACACAGCGAGGCAGTCACCCACCAAGGCCACTGGGTGACTCACACAGTAGACACACACCGAGGCAGTCACCCACCGAGGCCACTGGGTGACTCACACAGTAGACACACACCAAGGCAGTCACCCACCGAGGCCACTGGGTGACTCACACAGTAGACACACACCGAGGCAGTCACCCACCGAGGCCACTGGGTGACTCACACAGTAGACACACACCGAGGCAGTCACCCACCGAGGCCACTGGGTGACTCACACAGTAGACACACACCAAGGCAGTCACCCACCGAGGCCACTGGGTGACTCACACAGTAGACACACACCGAGGCAGCCACCCACCGAGGCCACTGGGTGACTCACACAGTAGACACACACCAAGGCAGTAACCCACCGAGGCCACTGGGTGACTCACACAGTAGACACACACCGAGGCAGTCACCCACCGAGGCCACTGGGTGACTCACACAGTAGACACACACCGAGGCAGTCACCCACCGAGGCCACTGGGCGACTCACACAGTAGACACACGCCGAGGCAGTCACCCACCGAGGCCACTGGGTGACTCACACAGTAGACACACAGCGAGGCAGTCACCCACCAAGGCCACTGGGTGACTCGCACAGTAGACACACACCAAGGCAGTCACCCACCGAGGCCACTGGGTGACTCACACAGTAGACACACAGCGAGGCAGTCACCCACCAAGGCCACTGGGTGACTCGCACAGTAGACACACAGCGAGGCAGTCACCCACCAAGGCCACTGGGTGACTCGCACAGTAGACACACACCGAGGCAGCCACCCACCGAGGCCACTGGGTGACTCACACAGTAGACACACACCGAGGCAGTCACCCACCGAGGCCACTGGATGACTCATACAGTAGACACACACCAAGGCAGTCACCCACCGAGGCCACTGGGTGACTCGTACAGTAGACACACACCAAGGCAGTCACCAACCGAGGCCACTGGGTGACTCGTACAGTAGACACACACCGAGGCAGCCACCCACCGAGGCCACTGGATGACTCATACAGTAGACACACACCGAGGCAGTCACCCACCGAGGCCACTGGGTGACTCGTACAGTAGACACACACCGAGGCAGTCACCCACCAAGGCCACTGGGTGACTCACACAGTAGACACACACCGAGGCAGTCACCCACCGAGGCCACTGGGTGACTCACACAGTAGACACACACCGAGGCAGTCACCCACCGAGGCCACTGGGTGACTCACACAGTAGACACACACCGAGGCAGTCACCCACCAAGGCCACTGGGTGACTCACACAGTAGACACACGCCGAGGCAGTTACCCACCGAGGCCACTGGATGACTCATACTGTAGACACACACCAAGGCAGTCACCCACTGAGGCGACTGCCGTCAGCCGTCGGCTCGACACGGGGCGCAAGACGTAGTGCCGGGTTCTGTGAACAGCTGCCTGCTCCTTGTACTCGCTACATCACTTGTCACGTTGGATCGTTTCTGGTGTTTGTTCTTCAGCATCGGATGGAACATGTTGCTCTGATCCACTTTCTTTTAGAACAGACATCCGACACCGGAGTGGAATGATTTTTTCCATGATTTTCCTGTGACTTTATTTTCTACATTTTACCCTATGTTTTATCATCTGAGTAGACACCACCCTGTGTTCACCATTGACATCTGAGTAGACACCACCCTGTGTTCACCATTGACATCTGAGTAGACACCACCCTGTCTTCACCATTGACATCTGAGTAGACACCACCCTGTCTTCACCATTGACTTCTGAGTAGACACCACCCTGTGTTCACCATTGACATCTGAGTAGACACCACCCTGTCTTCACCATTGACATCTGAGTAGACACCACCCTGTGTTCACCATTGACATCTGAGTAGACACCACCCTGTGTTCACCATTGACATCTGAGTAGACACCACCCTGTGTTCTCCATTGACTCTGTACTCTGGCTCTCAATTGCCCCGTGTACGTCGTGATCAATACAAATCCTTCCATAACCTGATTAACTGTCAAAACACTCAGCGGTCAACCTGGGACCGGACAACTACACCAAGTTCGACACATTTGAAGACGTTTTTGTTCAGAAGCGTTCGTCAAGCGGTAGCCTCGCAGCACGTCGGGTATGTACGGCTCAACAAGTGCAACTAATTAAGCTTCGGTCGCTGTATATGCGGGGACGGTTATCCACGGCTGGCTGCCCGCGTCACCTGCGACTATTGTCATATTTTATGATGACGACGACAACCAGGACGACGACGATGATAATAACGATAACGATGATAATAACGATAACGATGATAATAACGATAACGATGCAAATTACGATAATGATTATTAATGATAATGTGAAAGTTGTACTTCACCAATAGTGCGGAATAAGAAGAATGAAAGAGTTAGCTTATGTTGTTCTTAGTCACTTCTGTTGAACGAACACCGTTTATCAGCCACGAATTATGTTCGTGATACAATTGACATGAACACCGCCTCCTGGTGCCGGCTAATTGGTGCAGGTCGGACGCGACGCGTCTACTGGCCCCTCCTCGCTACACAGTCCCTCGTCGCAGGCTAGACTCGACAGGGTCACGCACCGCGATTGATTTTTCACACTCTCGGTCATTTACGACTCAGTGCGTAGAGCTCGTAACTTCTATTCGGAGGAAGCGATACCCGCAGTGGCCCGCTCCTCACGGGGGGACAGGAAGAGGCAAATTGGGGGCCAAGAACTGTTCTCATATTTAACGATAGTTTTTAATGTGTGCGTGCGTGCGTGCGTGCGTGCGTGCGTGGGTGCGTGCGTTCGTGCGTGCGTGCGTGCGTGCGTGCGTGCGTGCGTGCGTGCGTGCGTGCGTGCGTGCGTGCGTGCGTGCGTGTCAATTTTGTTGTAGCTCCAGTTACACATAGGACAACAGCTGAAGAATTGGCCGTTTTCGGAAGTCGCGCCCATCATGAATATGATTTCGGTGCTTGCTTATGTGATCGCCAGGCACCGCCGTCTCTACACGCATCGCCAAGCAGCTCAGCCAACTTGTGCTCGTGTAAGTGCCTGAGATAGTCATGAAGTCAGAAACTCGCCAGTGGAATGATCACCAAATCAATACTGGCCTCTGGCCACTGACCGATACACTGACCGCCTGGCAGTGACAGATGACCAGCTGAGATGAAGTTACGGTTGTTGCCACTCTGTGGCTTCTTGACCAAGGCAGGGAGCGGTCGTTATTTATTGCGACGTAAAACAACCCTTTCCGCCGG